>JAHWFO010017593.1:135206-184691 GCA_023313115.1 Rhysida immarginata
TATTTATTTATTTATTTATTTATTTATTTATTTATTTATTTATTTATCTGTAATTCTATCTCCTCCTAGACAGTTTGAGCTAGCGATTTGAAATTTTCAGGGCAGGCTTATCAATAAAGGACCTGCTCTCTCGCCAAAAATCAGCCCCCTACGACCGCCCCCTTTCCCCACTTTCTGGAGTTTTCTTTGTAATTCCCCTCAACAGATGGCGCGGGCGGGCGAAGCCGCGGGTAACAACTAGTACTTAAATAGTAATTTACAATTTAGTTTTTGATATTTATATATTTTCTCTAAATTGTTTTAAAATGTTGGTTAATTCCATATATCCATGCTATAACACGAAAATGTGCTCCCTTTATCCGCTTTGGCGGTAAAATCATTCTTGTTTCATATATGCCTCGTGTGGTATCACACAGTTCGCTTATTTTCTATAGTGTCTTTCTATAGTGCGCGGTGCATTTTAACCACCCCGGTTAAACTCCGCAGTTTCTGAAATAGTGCCACCCTTGGCCCGAAAGCCAATAATCATTCCTGTTTTTGTACGTCTGATGAATCCAACGAGATAGAATACATAGAGTGGCTGTACAGCTGCCATATTTGAAACCAATTGAAAGTCCGTCCGCCATTTTTTCTTTAGTATAATCGGCGTGGCAGACCTATAACTAAAGCATGGTTTCCTATGGGCGTAGTAGAGGAGCCCATGACTAAAGGAGCGATTTTCAAACCTCGGGTGTTCTGCAAAATATTTTTATTGACAGAAAATCAAATTAAAACCTTTTAAGAGATATAATAATCTTTTTATTTCAAATTATAATAAATTTTATTTTGTTTGCGGTAATAACAAAATCCTAAAAGTTTGATAACTTAAGTCTGCCGCGGAAGTTTGACTCAAGTGCATTGTGAAAGGAACCAAGGAACACTAAATTAGAGGATTGTAAGTGACAAATATTTTTTAAATGTACAATTTACACTTCATATTTTAACGTTTTTATTTTTTTATTTTTTTAATAGAATCAGCTTATTGACCCTTATATATAACGAGTCTTATATACATTTGCCTGGTAATTTTCAAAAGACTTTGATTTACGCAAGTGATTCATTCTACCTATATCACTGTATCCCCTACACGTAAACATTCTGCCTACCGAGGGGGGGGGGGGCTGCCGCGAAGACCAAATATGAGAAGACGGGGTGAAAAAATGATCATCATGCCCCGGGCGCAATTTACCATTGCCTGCGGTTTATTTTACCAATTTAAATTTCCATGTATAGCTTTGCCTAATTGAGGGGGGGGGGGGGGTTTAAAAAATTAAGGCGTCGACTACTTAGGTCATTTTGCGCCTTTACACAAGTTATATCTGTATGCAGCCCGGGACAAACACAAACATCCATGCCAGGCGGACTCGAGAACTAGAAAGCCTATGCCCTAGCCATCTCGGCCACCGGGCCGGCCCTAATTGAGGAGCCCTACATACGAAAGAAATGAAGGGTATACGAAACGCCTACGTTAATATAACTAATTTGTAATCTGAAATAAATGTTGTTTTATCGCTTCGATTACTACAGTTGTACGCTAACAAACTGCAGGCATGTTCACGTTCTATTATAAAAGAAAAAAGAAAATAAATTCTTTACCAAACTCAAATAAAACCACGAATTTTTGTCACTAGATACCCAGATAAAGCTATCTGATCCAACACGCAACTGACTTCGCTATACTAAAGAAAACATGGCGACCGAGTTTGCTGCTAGTCGCCGCGAAGGGCGCTGTATCCAATGGGACAGCCTCTCTATGTATTCTATCTCGTTGGATAAATCGCTCCGTTTCTGCATTGCAACAATTGAAATGTTTTTCGACTGCCTATATACAATACACTGTATATACTTAACCAATCTGCTGATGACATGTCATTTATTGCCTCATTTATTTAGTACCTTCTGCGATTGGTTACTTAGCGCTGACATTCAAATAGGAGGTGGTCATATTAATGACTTAATCAAGACTTAGTCATAATTTCTGACTTGTGTGGTAAAATGGAGGAGATCACTTTAAAGTTTTGAAATTTTGCATTTGAATATCATACTATCAAAATTTAATAAAAATGCAATATTTAGATGATTATTTTTAAAATTTTCCATATTAGTGTAGACTTTGGCCCATAATGTTATTTCTTCGTTGGCGTTATTTCTTTGCTTTGTCAGTAAAACTACGACTCTTGCACAAGACAAATACGGTGTTTCATTATGAAATAGACTCATTTTCTTTTAACAAATTACTGTTTTTGTCAAAGTAATTTTTATTTTTTCAAAGAACTCCTTTCGTCAAAGAAATTTTTATAATTTTCCAAGAACTCTTTAAGATTTTGTCTTTGATGACGGCGACTTTTATTTCCATAAAAAATTAAACTAAGATTCAAAATAATTCCAAGAAATAATTTATTAATCGGATGGCATCATGTTTATTATCTGACGCTAAATTTTGTTTGCTTGTTTTAAAAAAGATAAGTATTCGATTAACTATGAAAAATTGATTAAGCTTTATTTATATGATCTCACAAATATATCATAGTAGTTTTTAATTAGTAATTTTTCGGTTTCTAATGATTCCTTCTCTTCTTGACGGCCCTTTTAAAGAATCATACATAAAGCATTCCTTTTTTCGCAGATGTGCATTTCTGCGAACACAATTAGCGTAAACATCATTAAGCATTAGAAGATGATTTTTTTATTAAATGGTCTCTTCGACATATTCTTCTTTTCAATAAATGTAAAACGATAGGATTTACTCATTTTTAACAGCTTGCAATTTATTAGGAACACACGTAAAAATATGAAAAAAAAGGCTACCAGGAAGGAGTTTTACTTTTCTGAGGAGTGGATTCCTGTAAAAAGGGAAAGACGCATGCTAAAGCAATTTCGAAAACAGGGATGAAAATAGTGCTACGGGTATTTAAGATACCGGCAACACTTAATGGTTTTCCAGAGCAACTGTATCAAGCATTATTGATAAAAATAAATAAATCTTAAAGCTTCATTTATTAAAAGTTTAAATGGATAAAGAATGTCCAATGAGTTGTCCGAAAACTCACTATGGGCAAAAACAACGAGAGAACTTACTACATGGGCAAAAACACATGGGCAATGATTGCGTGCATCGCCGACTAAAGTGGACGACAACAGAATATACAAGCTGAGATAATTAATAAACGAGACAGGAGCAACTTAACAAATACAAGACATATATCTGGCAAAACTGTTTAATATTTTTCAAAGTAATTACCTTCTGAGGCTGCAGCGTTCAAACAAGTTTTGGAAACATGCTTTATAGTCCTGTGGAACGTTACCCTTTCAAATTCAGCTGTAACATTCTTTTTCATGTCCTCTATATTCTCAAAACTGTGTCTTCTCAGGCGTGTTTTCTTTTTTAGAAGAGGAAAAAGTGTAGTGGAGACAAATCTGGGGAATAGGGAGGGAGATAAAGCTTCACAATTCCGTTACTGGCTAAGAACTCCTTGACAAACGCTGCTTGGTGCGATCTGACATTATCATGCAGTAAGAACCAACTACTTTTTACATGAAATTGTGGCCGTACCCAATGAATTCTCTTAATCAGACGCTGCAAAGTCTTCCTGTAGTACTCCTTGTTGACTGTTTGTCCAGTTGTCAAAGAAAGTGATGAGCATTACTTTTGTTCTTGACTTTTCAAACCGGAATTTCTGTTTCCGCAAAGATGTTGGGGACCGCCATTCCATGCTCTGTCGTTTTGTTTCGCGGTCATGTTGATAACAGCAGGTTTCGTCCCCTGTCACAATCCAGAAAGTTCGGATTGGCATCTGCGGCCGCAATGAATTCCGTGCAAGCATCTACTCTGTTTCCATTTTGCTCATCTGTTAAGAAATGTGGCGCAAACCGACTAAACAGTTTCCTTATGCCCAAATCTTGTAATATTAAGCGAATTGTTTCTCGGTTAATGTTTAAGACTTCTTGCATCATTTTCAGGTTCATTCGTCGATAACTTAACAAAACTTCTCCCACCTTCTCGATCGTTTCCTGTGTTCGACCAGATTTCGGACATCACGTTGGTTCGTCGTCTTTCAGCTTTTCCCGGGCATCACGAAATCTAACGAACCATACAAAAACGCGTGCTCGAGATAGTGGATCATCAGCATACACTTGCTTTATCACCTTGTATGTTTCCGTAGCGTTTTTTCTAGGTTTGCCCTTTGTTCCATGTTTAATATTGGAATGCCATCTAATGACTGCGCGCGGTTGAAGCATGAGAATATATAGGCGCGCGTAACTTTATGGTACGCACGGCAACAAGGATAGTTTATTGAACGAAAACACGCATCGTCATAGTCGCACATGCGTTAGTCTCGTTTAGTTTCAAAACATGTTCAAAGAAGCGTTAGTCTCGTTTATTAATTGTCGCTCTTTGTATGTGCAACCATCCCTCAAATAGCCGTTCAATACAATAGCGGGGTCCAAACAAGCATTTCTGCTCATATCATTCGCCGCATTACAGCACTATTGATATTTAACACCAGGGGACCCATTCGAGTCCCACTGATCACTGCCGCAAACTTGACTATTTTAGAGTGTCATAAGGAGTGGACAGCAAAGTCTCCTATCATGAACACAATTGAGCACGTAAGAGAGAAAAAGTACATAATAAGGTTTTAGTGGCTCTTATTTTATCATTGCAGATTGTCGATACTGAACCAAAACTGATGGAGCAGATAGTATGATCTGCTCTGAACACTAATGATCCCAATTGATGCATACCGATGGGAGGACCCGAATATGGCAACAGCTGCGTGAAACAATAGATTCTAGCTATATGATGCCCACTGTTCAAGTAAGTGGAGGTGGTGTTATGCTAAGGCGTACATTTTCTTCCCTGGTCCCTAAGCCCCTTGGTCCCGTATTAATATACAATTGCTCGTATTCGTAGAGTAATCTTCAAATGCTAGCATTATCTCAATACATCCGAACATGTGGATCAGTTTCCTTTCATCATCATCATTATCCTTTTAGTACTTCTAAACGCAAGAGTATTATATTCATCTCTAGTGTTCAGGAAAGTGCTTACTGAAAAACATCCTCTCCTCCGAAAGAAAGTATTGGATAATCCTCTGATTGGATTCGCATAAAAAATTAGAGTGTAGAAAAACTTCAGTAAATCGCGTAGGTATTAATTCAGTCACCATATAAAAAGTCTAAGAGAAATTTCTGTTGCATCTTTGAGGGTTAGGACATGGCGATAACACTTTTGTGTGAGAGCATTCTTATATGAAAATTTCCTCACCAGAAAAGCATACTCAACATTATTTCCGATAGGATCCTTCCATTCCGTACAAAATTTAACCCCTCTGAAGATGGCATATATCAACAAGACAATACCTATGCCAGAACCCTCGGAAAGCCACAGGACAGTTCATGGAACATGACGGAGAGTTGACTTTGCTCAATAGCATCCCTAAGGTCGCACAATTCGCACCGGGCGTGGTTATGTTCGCTCTTGAATATAAAAATCCTGTATGAAAACTGCCGACCTCCAGTACATGTTTCTTTAGATAAACATTTTGTTTAGAAACATTCACCAAACTTCATTTTTTAATTTAGTGGGATCCCATTTCATATTTACACCCGAGCCTCAAAATCCAAAAGGCTTTGTTCCTCAACAATAATCATACAGAATATTTTGAATATATTTTGCCAATAAACTGGGGATCACAAATGACTCCTTGATACATAAAAAATTTGTCAAACATGATACTTATAACGGCTCTCGTTAACGTGTTTCCACAAAACGGAATAATTAGAAAACTTGATAGTGATGGTCACAATGTTTTTAATATTCAAATATTACATGTTTGTAAAATTACTAAAGGTGTTCAATTGTTGACCATGCTTCACAGCATCTTATCCTTGAATATCTGACACGACCAAAATCCCTGCAATGTCTCTCACATGGTCGGTCACTTGCAGCAACAATTCGTGCTACCAGCTCCTCTTCCGAATCCGCAGAAATATGATACGCCATATTCTTCAGATGTCCCCAGAAGAAGAAATCTAAAGGGTTTAGGGCTCATATTCAACAGTTTTCACAAACGTGTTATATTTGGTTATTATAAACGTTGTGAACACCAGTATCAAGTTTTCGTATTTCTCCGTTTTCTGGAAATACATTAGCGACAGAAACAATATTATGAGGGAATCTGTCTTTGTATGTATGATATTTGACAATTTTTTCATGCATCAAGCGACCCCCAGGTTATTGACAAAATATATTCGAAATAAGGTCCTCTACCACCCCTAAAGGTTTGTGCACGTACACATTGTATATAATTATGTTTTTTTATGAAATTATATACGCTTTAATTGTTATCTTTAAAATTTCAAAGATATTTGAAATAAATAGCTTGAGATATGAGATTTTAAACAAAAAGTAACATAAACATGTATGTGTTTATAACTTTTTAACAAATGCAAATTTTTCAAAAATATTTTGAGAATTTTAATACTCCATTAGGTACTATCAAATTGTAATAAAAGTTTTATATTTCACGACATGTTAGTTTTTGAGTGGCCCACTTCAGGAATTCTTACCCAACTCGTAAGGAATTGATTGATATATTACACGCGATATATTAGTATTGAAAGTTTCCATTAAAACGTGTACTACTAAACAATTCTAACTACCATCAATTACTGTTTTATTCACTCATGACACGTTGTTACGAATTGTTTAATATATTACACGCCATATCTTAGCTTGAAATTTCCATCGGTACAATATGGTACGATTAGGACACGTACTACTAAACCAATTCCCACTCTCATTATTTACGCGTTATATTCATTCATGAGGCGTCCTTAGAAGTTGTTTGACTTATTACATACCATATCTTAGCATTGAAAGTTACAATGCTACCATACGGTACCATTAGAACACGTACTACCACTAGACCAATGTCTATTATCACTAGTTACTCTTATATATATTCTTATACGTCGTGACGAGTTGTTTGATATATTACATGCCATTTCTTGTCATTGAAAATTTTTAAGGGGTTATCATAATGATACCATACGGCACGTGATATTGTACTTATTCCGGCTATCTCACCTTCGAACTTGTTCGTGCTCTGTCCCATATTTATGGATTGGTGAAAACAGAGCGTTAAAAATTTAATTCGTTTTCAAGTTATCGTAATAAATAATAAGCTCCCTACGAATAAAGAAATTCTTTTGATTTAAAGACCGATCTCCCCTTTCTATAATCGTCAACCACGTGCATCCTGCACGCGCACCATCTCAATAACGTTTAGAGCACGCGCAGAGCCGAACCGAAATGCTCAGCACGCATTTTCCCCAATGCAAGGATGATTCGTCTCTTCCAGCAATTCAACACACGCACTCTCTCCATTGCAACGCAATGCATTGTTGGAATTGTCTACAGACGGACGGACAGACATCTGGACAAACCGATCACATAAGCATTTTTCTACGAAAATGTGCTAAAAATCCAGTGCATGAAGCCGAACCAGGAACCTTCAGTTGGCATTTCAGTTGAAATATTCTTTGTCACGCTTGCAAATTGCAGCCACAATTTGCCCTACCAGCTCCATTTACTAAGGATTTTCGGACATATGTTTATGTGGACGATGTTTCTTGTTTTTTGCGTTTTCGCCCTCAAAGTTTATAAACGTATTTTTTGATACCCTATATATCACAATGCACTGAATTACGTGTGTCTACTATTTTGGTTATGAGCTTTATATGCCTATAGAAAAGTTACCTATATAATTTTTTCTTATTTATTACCTAAGAAAAAATTTGGGGAAGAAGTTCTTATAGTCAACATTTATTCTCCAAAATGTAATTAAATTAATTTCTTCGAATGTATTGATAGTATTGACTTCCATTGACCGTTAATGTGGACTGTTTACACTCAACTGCAGAAAAAAATTTTATTAATTACTTTCTTTATATAATTCCGATATACTCTCTTTATTTTGGCTTCCTATTATCAGCTATTTTATTGATCTTAGTGGGGAAGAAAAATAATGTCCTTAATTTTTCTTTATAGGAAACAGAAAAAAACACTTTAAATCGAAATTTAATTTATCTTAACAAATAAAAAACGTCCGCGTGCGTAGTCAATCTCTTTTTAACTGCCCGACTAAGGGAAAAAACAGGATCTTAAACATTTTTCTTTGTATACTATAGTCTCTTTTTTTTTCGGTAGGGAATCAAAAATGTTATTTGATGAAACAACACTGGAAAAAGAATCTCTCTCTGTGGACTACAAGTCTCACCTTAAAAAATTATTGATGTCTTTTCTTTTTATTTATTTACATTCTTAACTCATTCTTTGTTTTCATCCTTGCTTCCACAATACCTAAAAGAAATTGATTGTCAGGGTCGTTTGAGGTCATCCATTAGAGCATTTCTCTGGTGGGCAGTTATTTTTAACAGGTCAAATCCCTCGGGCAGAGTTCATCATCATCGATGGTTTCGTCTCCCTTACCCTCTACCTCTTCGTTGCCCCCACCCTCTTTATATATATCTCTCTCTCTCTTTCTATCCTTTCCAGGCATCTACGTATCAGTCATCAATGCTATCTGCAACAAAAATTTTTTCCATCGTTTTCGAACAGTAGATTCGCTTTGGCAGGCTTTTGGCCTCGTCACTTCTCAGTTTCTCGAGAGAAAAATTAATAAAAGTTGTTGATGAACAGTCGTGTCGAACAAACGGCACTTAAGGCGATCGTAATGAAGTGAAATGCCCCGTCGTCCATTCATTCTGCTGCCGTCTGCGTCATTTCATCTTCAGCGGTCGCAAGTTTTCTTTCACCTCACTCCATTATATTTCGTAGATTTTTGCTTCAAGTAACTGTAGGATGCTATTTGTTTCTGTTCTTCACAAGTTATTTTTAGAAGCAATTTTTTTTCCACTATTAAATATGGTTCACTCATTTCTCCTTGATCACCCGTTTGAGAATTATGAATAATAAGAAAGCTCAAAATTGACCTCCGAATGAATAAGCATGCACAAAAATTCTAATGTTTCTTAGCAATTCTCAGTTTCTCTCATAATTTCGAGTGCATACTTTTCATTCCAATATCGAGCTCAATATGAAGTTTTAAAAGGCTTTCCCAGGAATAATCTAACAGATATCAGAAATCTGACTGTAAACACAGAATCACTGGAGCTTCCTTTTTCACTGTGCGATTTAATTATTTAAACTCACTTTCGAAAGTAGTGTCCGAATGTTTTCGTAAAGCCTATACTTGTTGGCTCTTTCGTCTATGGCTAATTGCTTAACCTTCTGCAAGAATTGGTTTGATGATTAGGTTCGAAGAATACCGAAGTGTATTGAGTAAAGAATATTTCCGTCCATGGCATAATCAGAAATAATTTTTAAAATGGGTACTTTTATTTTCGGAAGCAGCGCTAGATTAAATATCGCCCTCCCGACAAATATGATCAACTTTTATCGGTTAAAATAAAAAGAAAACTGTATCACTTAAAGCTGATGTTGAAAATTCTAATGAAGACATACCGACATTAAAGCTAACATAGAAAGAATGTACGCAACTTTCATTTTTAGATAGGTTTACCTTAATATTTTTATTTTAAACGATGAAAAATGACAATGTTTGAAATGTGTAAGCACTTATTTAAAAATGGTTTGATTCAATGAAATAACAAGAAACTAATCCCCACTAAGGAAGTTATATAAAAGTAACGGAAGCCCTTTTATAATAAGGTGGCGATTGTGTGGCGTTTGTAACATATAATAAGGTGACCATTAATAACAATTTGGTGATTTTCAACTTTAATTCCGTGAAATGTGAATTATGTAAATGTGGATTATCTAAATTTTCCTATGATAAATTGGTTTCTTTTATGTACTTACATATACAGTGGGTCCCAACGATACACGTTCCAAGTGAAAAACTGAATAGAAGACCTCAATACCTATGAGAATCATTCATCCCTAGGTATGTTATGGAGATATTGACGATTTTGTGATTTTGTCAGTAATCCCTATCTGATTCAGTTAAAATGGTTTTTTTCGGGAATGTATGTCGTTTTGAGAAATTTGGTTAGTGGAATTGTATTCTTTGGGCAACGTAGTATTCAATTTCAGAAAATAGACGAATTGCATATATAAATTTTTTTGGAAATCAAGGTTAAAGTAGGAAGGTCTGAGTCGTCATGACGTTTCAGAAATTTTTGATGATGAATCTAAACAACATTAATCAAGTCAGCAACACTGGTAGGTATTTTAAAAACTTTTCTATTTAATAGACTGTCAGAAAAAAAAAGAGTACATGTAATACATCATTCGCGTGACAAGGCAGTCGTTCTCTGTCTGTGGTTGTTGCTAGGGTTGTGTTATGCATTATTATTTCTTGATGCTGGGGGATCATGGTGTCTTACGCGAGGTCGCACATCGCTACACATGTGTAGCAATTCCTCTAGCGAAAACAGATTCCAGAACTTTTCCACCCTCCGCATTCTCCAGACCTGTCACCTTCCTGTTTCCTTGTTTGAATCAACAATGAAAGGGCACACATTTCTCGATGTTCCGGATATTCAAGCGGTTTTGACGAGGAAACTTCAAGATTACCGAAAGAGGATTTTTCACACGAACGAGTCAAAAGTGTATTGGGGCCATAGGAGCACACTTTGAAGTACAGTAAAGTATCATCTTTGAAATACCTGTTCGTGTTTGTTTTTCCGAGTTATTCACCGAACTTTCCGGTCTCACCTTGTATAATGTAGTTTAATTGTAACCTATATTGTTCACATATTAATTATACTTACTTCTTAAGGCTTCCTAATTTTTTCTTCGCTAGACGATAAAGTAGAGAAAACGGGATATCAAAAGCCTGCTTATTTAAATTTTAATTTAATGTTTTCTTAATTTTTTTCTTAACAGTGTTTAAGTATTAGAAATTCCATTTAATTTTCGAAGACAAAAAAAAATTAAAAGTTTCGAACTTGTTCAGTCTTGGTTGCTTGATAGGAAAGCGGATCCGAACTGAAATTTGACTGAAATGGAACGAAATTGGAGAGAGAGAGAAAGTACAATTCGAGAAGAGGGAATGTGAAGACTAAATGACGAGCATCATGTGGCTAAAAAGAGAGTGGAAATCGCTTTTCTAGGATAGAAAGAAAGTTAAAAGGACCCTTAGCGACAAAAAAAGAGCATTGAGAAGATGTGACAAAACTTGGACGAATTGAAAGGACTGTGATTTCACGCAAGAATTCGTCCGAAACAAAATAGTGAACGGATTTTAGAATGCAAGGCAATGCGCCGACTGTTTCCGTATCCTGCCAATTTTCGTCAAGCATATTCGGCAAACGCTTCTTCTCAACAGACTCGTCTTTTTCACTGTGTAGAATGACTCCCACATCAGAAGAGTGAAAGAAGGAAAGATGTACGATCCAAGAGAAGGAATAATCAAGAAACTGTAAGCAGAAATTTTTCCCATCTAAATAAACTCTCGCAATATTCACTGCGACTTAAAACATTCTTTAAAATTTCGTTCTGATAAACTTATTAATACGAATACAACAAAATAACTGGTATGGTTTGTGCTTTAATGAGTAAACTTCAGGATGAAAGAAAAAAACTTCTATGAAATACAGGTGAACCCTCGTTAAAACGAACAGATAGGAACAAAACAATTGGTTCGTTATAACCGGATTAAAAAAAAATGTAAAATTGATCAAAAAAAATTATTTCCAAGCTGTATGCTTTTTTGCATTAAACTTTTGCAAGCGGCTGTTGCAATATGTGCTTCAGTGTCATCAATTTTACTTAAAATGGAATCGGGGACTTTTTTTCGATTGATTTTTGTTTTTAAGTTGAAATTACTAACAAAGCTTGTTTATTATAATCAACAGCAAATGTCAATTCGTTTTCATCATCAGACGAAGAATCATCAAGAGGCTGCATCACATTTTCCAAAATATCTACTCAGTTATTTCATATGATTATCTTCTGCTGAAATAAGGGAATAAATATCATTTCGTTTTTTCTTTATCTTTGATGAAAGTTGATAAAATTGACCGAGATAGTTCAAACCTTTCGGCAACAAAACTTTCCTTTTCACCATCCTCTACGCATTCTAAAACTTTGACTTTAAAATCAGTGATAACTTGATTTTTTTAGCAGGCATATTTGCAATGTCCATACAAGTGGGAATTGGGATTCAGAAAGAATGAGAGCCCGTTTCCTGTTTGTTTGCTTTTTCCCCCTGAAAGCACGTGATCATTGGCAGCGCGTAAAATCATTTCTCTCTTTCCGACTTTTATGAAAATAATCATTACAAATAGTTACGATTTTTGCAGGGACCAAACATTTTTGTTCTTATATTGAATTCGTTACAACGAGTTGTTTTTTTTTTTAATATATTAATCAGTTACAATTAGTCGGGACTTCAATTCGTTTCATCAAGCGGTTCGTAATAACGGTGTTCGTTATAAAGAGGGTCCACCTGTATGTTATATATTAACTGACTGACCATTTAGACAGTTTTCTTATCTAATGGAAAAGGAGAAAAATGAGGCAAATCGGTTTATGTACGAGAAGACGAAACTGGCAGAGCCAGTCAATCAGTTTTTCATCCATACGTTTATTTTTATTTAACGGAATTCTTGAATGTTGGATTGTTTATATTTTAATAAATTGTATTATTTATTATCTAGAATGATTTCTTGCTTTGGTAACGACACCTGACTTGGATTACTTTTTCATAAGCTTAAGCTTACTGAGTGAATTTGCTTATTGTGAGAGTAATATTACAATTCGAATGTCCACAATTAGTTTAAGACACCAGACATATAACGTAGACTCCACATAATGAAAAAAAAAATTGTTCAGAAGAACGCCGCGGGATAGATTCCAAGCACTGTTTACGATCCTTGCAGTCACCTGATTTCATAGCAAAAGAATCAGCGAGTATGCTATTCTGTACAGTTCATTAATGCTGAGTATAAAGGGTGTTTATAAATAAACTGGCAATACTCAGCGCCATCTGTAGCTGGATCATATTTGGTAAGGGGGCTAATGACATGAGCAGGAATCCACGAAAAAAAAAATTGTAGTTTCAAGCGTCGTCGAAAAGGGAAAAGGTGGCGCTGTGTAAAAAAAAAAGTGACAAAGAACAGACAAATAACAAAGAACGAAACTAAAGTGAAATAAACAGTCGAGTTAATATGCGGAATAACCATAATGTGCAGCTCGGACAGCGGCTGGACAGGCTGGGAGAGACTCAATGAGGTGCTGGAAAGTGTTCACAGGGATAATAAGCCATGCTGACTGCAGTTCAGTTGACAACTTGTAGGGCGCGAGGTGGAGTATCCATGGAGCGAATAATCCGATCGAGGTGGTCCCATAGATGCTCGATTGGGTTTAAGTCCGGGTAATTTTGGGGCCAGAGAAGTACAGTAAAGTCTTCCTCGTACTCTTCTTACCACTCACGTATAATTCTAGTTGTATGAGATGTCGCATTGTCGTACTAGAAGATGCCATCATGCCCAAGAAAATACTAGGTCAGCAAGGATCGATACATACTTAAATTGACTCATATTGCCATCCACACTGATGAGTGCATCCAGAGAATGCCACGAAAACATTCCCCTGGAATAAGGGTTTCAGAAATGGCGACTCTCCTAAATTTTCACGTACAAGTTTCTAGAGTTTAACGAGAGTGAGCCAAGGAACAAAAAAAAAAGAAAAAAAAACACATCGTGACTCCTATGCACAGAAAACCCTTGTTGATAAAAGAGGCCAGAGGAGAACGTCAAGACTTGTGCGCGAAAACAGAAAGGCAAAAATCGCACAAATTACTGCTCATTACAACTCAGGTAGCCAGAAAATAATATCAGAACAGGCATCTAGTCGCACCTTGGCTCGAATAGATTACAAAAGCCGAAGACCATCTTGGTTACCAGCGCTGTCATAGAATAACAAGAAAGCGCGCCTCCTGTGGGCACAGCAGCACAAGGAATGGACCATAGAGGATTATAAAAAGGTTGCTGGGTCAGACAAATCTAAAGTTCCCGCTGCATCATATTGATGGAAGTTTTAGAATATGGCGAAAACAACATGAAGCCATGGACCCCTCAGATCTGGTGCGGACTCTGCAAGGTGATGGAGGCGGAGTAAGGGTGTGGGGAATGTTTTTTGCCATAAATTGGGTCTTCTGATATCTGTAACGGTCGTTTGAACGCCAAGCATACATAAACGTGGTTGCAGATCAAGTTCACCCCTTCATTCCTGTTGAGCATTTTAAATATCTTGTTGAATCCATGCCCAAATTAATGCAGGCGGTTTTGAGGGCTAATAGAGATTCAGCACGCTATTAGACAGGGGTACCTAATAAAGTGGCAGCTCAGTGTATAAAGCCTGTGTCAGTCAACGGTTTTTGTCCGTCAAACTTCCGTCTATCTATGTTTTTACGTTTTTCAGACCGCAGTTTATATGAAATGATAACTCGATACAGGAAGCTTTCCGAATCTAGTCGGAAGATGATAAATTAAAAATTATGAAAATGTTTAAAATATCATTATAAACTTACGTACAAAAAATTGCAGCGAGGCCACGTGGAACATTATGAAGTTACTTTAATTACAGAATACCTAATAGAAAGGATTGAAAAATTAATGAGAGCTTTCTAAAATACTCTATTGATTAGTTTAGGTAATTGAAATTATTGAAGTAAATGACAGGAAAATTTCACCTTCGTTCCCGGAATTTCAATAAATAAATAAGCATATTTTCGCTTTAATCCAGGTAATTCAGTCTAATTTATTTAATGAAAGTTTTCAAATCGGTTGAATGTATTGAAGCAATGCTGTTTGAAAATGATAAAAGAGAATTCTCTGAAATGACGATGAAAGGGTGCTCGTAATTTGATGAAATCGAACGAAAGAATTATGGATCTATGATATCGTGTAAATGTGGCCGTTGATAACCCGCGTTGTTCCTGTTTGTTGCTTAAAGTGGGGCGAAATGATTGAAAATTTTCACAAACTCGTCCATTGAAACCAACCCAAAAAACAAAGCCATTTTAACAAAGGTAAAATCGATGGTAACAAAAGAAGAATTTTTGATTAATAGTTAAAGAGTTGGAAATTGGCAAAATCCCGAAAAGGTTCCGTCAATTAACTATAGGCATGTAATTATCAGCAATCTCCAAATATGAAACAAAATTTTTTAATTAATTAATTAATTGATTAAAATTTTTAAATTTGAAAAGCGTGAACGCTACTTTCTTATAGAGAACAGCTTGATTTATTTATTATAAAAAAATTATGAAAAATTAATTTAGCAGAACTCTGAACATTAATGTTTGAAATTTAATTTTTATGTTTGTAGATCGAAGACCAGAGAAGGTAGCTCGCCCTTAGAAGGACGAAGGCTTGGATTAAGAGAAGAGGAAATTGGATTTCTAAAATGTGGAAGAAATCTCAAGGAGGATGAGGTGAACGTCGGAAACGAAGCCAGAACCAAGGCTTCGTTTTATGAGGAGGTTGCTGCCACCAAATTATTCTCGGCATTTGCTGGACTTGCTTTCACAACTACTGTTTAAAAATAAATTTTGTGGCCGATTTTAAATAAATTTTCTATTTAGAATAAAAATCTTGATATGAAAACATAAAGTTGTACATCATTGCAATTAACAAACAACAATTGGAAGTCTGAAAATGAAGAATTGCAGTAAATTTGAATTTTGCGAGAATTTTGAAATTTAATTCTTAGGATAAAAGTTCTGGACATGGTTTTCTGTGTACTTTTTAAATAATTAGAAACGTATAAAAAGTAAATTAAATTTCCGAGTTTCATACTTCACAAATGAAATAAAACACAAAGAAATATTCTGAAAGAAAATATAGGTGGGGTTAAATGTTAATATCAGATTTTAATATTTGTGAACTTAATAAAAGAGAGCATACTTTTTATTATTGCAATGAATTTTATATACGAGTGTTTTCAGTTATCGATATTTAAGATTCTAATGATTTTGGATTTACGCTTTATGAAGATGGAGGGGAAAAAATAAAAATTCTAAGGGCCTCCTCCAAATATTTGAAACGGAAAATAGAATCTTACACTTGTTATACAAAGCGGCACTTAAGCTTATATCGTAAATTACGGTTTTTTTGAGAATATCAAATAATGAGATTCAACTGTTATTGATTGTACATTATTTTATGATTACGTGTATAAAGTTTTTTTTTAATAAAATAAAAATTTCATTGAGAATAAATACAAGATAGGTCAGAAAATAAGTTCCGTTTGGTAGTACAAAAAAAGCAAGTAACGCTCAGAAAAAAAATTACAAAAAAATCTCCATACCTTGAACTATTTTTCTACATTTATCCCACCATTTTGAAGGCACTTATCATACCGGGGCACGAGTTTTTGTAAAAAAAATTGCCCCCTGTGATGTAACAACTACGTAGTGACAGCTTCTTTTCCCTCGTCATCTTTGTTGACCTTTCTAGTCACCAAGGAACGACTTCAGGTGCAAAAAGAGATGAAAGTCGCTACGTAAAAACGGCCAGAAATTCAACAACGATGACGGGGTAAAAGAAGCCGTGACTACATGGTTGACGCTATGGAAATGCTTTCAATGTAGTGGGATGTATGTAGAAAAGTAGTTCAAGATATGGAGATTTTTTTTCGTAATACATTTTTTTTTTTCTGAATGTGTACTTGTTTTTTTTTTGTACTACCAAACGGAATTTAGTTCCTGAACGTATCTTGTATAATTAAAGTGGTTATAATTAAATTTCCCTACTCAGCCCACTCTAGACAGGAAACTATTTATAACCCGGATACCAAAGTCGGAAGGATTGATGTTCAGATTTTGAGCCACAATATTTGTGATTTCTGGCGCTACGTTTAGCAGGGCAACGTTCGCACATACGCTGTTCTGAAGAGAAGCATATTTATTTTTATTTTATTTATTTATTTATTTATTTTTATTTATGAATTGGGATCCAATACGTCCAACCAGGACCTGTGTGGCCAGAGGCCGACGAGTTGGGTCCCTGGATGGACCTGGATTCACGACTGCTGTATGATAGTTGCAGCAGCCGGGTGGGGGGGTGAAGATTGTCTATCACTGATGGTCGCCCATCCAGTGACTAGCCGTGCCTGATGTAGCTTAACTTCACAGAAAGTTGTGTTCAGTGAAAGCCCATCAGGCCACGGCCTCCCCCAGATAGATATCAAGAGAGATATCAGGCATACCCATAAAGATGCTTCTTGCAACCGCATAGTATGTTATCCTACGCTTTCAGACTGTCCACAAAAATCAGGCAGATTGTATGATATCATATTGCATTAAAAATGTTTCAATTGAATTGCTTATACATTATTTCTCCATGTCCTTGGCAATGTTCACATGTTCCTGTTCGCGCAATCGCTTGTTTTCCACATAGAGACGGTTAAATAGGTAAAGTTGAATATAACCACAGTGTATAGATTTCTTCATATATTAAAAATTTCACTCAGAACAAAGACATAAATAAATTTCATGCTAATTTTCTAAATTACAATTTTGATTATCTCCCCATAAAAGAAATTTCGCTTCAAATTAGACAATAACCATTTTAAAGTTTAAGATACAGTGCTCCGTCTATATAACGGAACTCTACATAACGCCAAATTTATAACGTCAAGTCCATATAACGAAGTTTTTTTCCGGAAAATAAAAATTGCAGACTCAGGACTTGCTATTATAAATTTGGCGTTATATAGAGTGTCGTTATATAGAGGGGGTACTGTATATAAATTATTTTCGTCCTGCTTTCATCTCTAGAAAATCTTGTTAACTGAATTTCCAGTAAGGTGTGTTTTTTTATTTTGAGATATGTTTGAAGAATAAATGTATGATGAAAATATTTTAAAAATATGATGAATTTCTACTATAAAGAAAAAGCTCTAATCCAGAAATTCAAAATTTACTGAGCGTGAAATGAAATTATAAAAACAAATAATTTAATATTAATTCGCTTTAGAATTCTTTTTTCTAAAACGTATTAGATAAACAGGATGAGATTAGTAGTGGTTGGTGTAATCTCTTAATGAAGAAAACAGAAATCATCTATCCTATTTATAAAACTCAGACACAGGTAAGTTGTCGAAGAAGCTACCTTATACAAACTGGTGAGCATTGAGCAAATCACCTCCTTTAAAGAACTATTTTCCAAGTCGGCTCCCATTAGGAAAAAAACCCCACGAAAATGAACCAGACCTAAATTGGAAGTCAATTGATTTTTATTATTTAATTGCCTAACCCACCTGAAAGTTAATTACTCTCAATATTTTTTTAAATATTTTTAGAAGTTTAATTTAAATAGAGGTGCATCCTCACTGGCCTCTAAAATAATTAGAGCAGTTGGTAAATTGAATCGCGAAATCCTCTTAAGCCCTTTTAATGTAATTAAGTCAACGGTTGACTCTAATTCGTCCCCAAATCCTCCCCATCCAGATATTTTAAATGAGGAAAATTCGTCAACAGTGTTCCTAATATCAAGGCTAAAAGTAGTAAGCAGTGAAATAAATGACAATCATGTTAGATTCATATATCAAACAAGAAAACAAAAGTTAAACGAAAGTTATATATAAATTTTATTTTTAATTACCGGATTTGGTATTTTTTTTACCCCTTATCCGGATCTATAATTAAATGATTGCCTTGGTATATGAAATAATTTTATTTTCAATTTTCCTACAGTACATAGCAGAAATTTATTCTAATTTTAACAACATAAGTGATAACAACACTAGCTTTATTGAAGTTCTCCGAAGTTATTAGAAACCCTTTATTACATAACATACATTAAATGATTTTTACGTAATTTGAAAATAAAAATGGAGGGCCTCTTCATCATTTAAAAAAAAGTTGTAAAACGGCAGGGATTATTACTATGCAATAACAACATAAAAATATTTTAACAGTTGAAAATTAAAAAATGAAAAGCTACCAGTTTTTTGCTATTTCATAAAGACCGTAAATTTCAGAAGAAAAATTTCCAAAGACTAAGGCGTGGATTCCACATGCGTAAAAACAACGGCAGAAACCACAAGGCAGAAAATGTCCTGACGTCAGTTCCGGCTTTCTTCTTGCTGCCCGACAGAAAACTCCGGTTTTTTTCGAGTTGGTTTGAGTCATAGCCTACAAAGATAAGAGAATTTTCTGTCGGGGAAAAAGAAGAGAGCAGGAAGTGATGTCAGAACATTTTCTGCTTTGTGGTTTCTGCCGTTGTTTTTACGCATGTGGAATCCACGCCTAAGAAAGAGTATTTACCACAGTTTCAGGCTTAAATACAGACACAGCAATTCTACTATGAAACCAAACATTATAATTTCTAAAATTAACAACACTAATCAAAATGCCTGTATGCACTCTATGACGTTCTCAAAGGTTTTAGAACCACAAACGAAATTTTAAAACGACACTCTATCACGACCCCATAGCTTTAGTAGTCATTATAGTATATTACATACCTCATTTATATCCTTTTCTAATTTTATTTCATTCTTTTCTCCTCCAATTTACTATTTTATGCAATGATTTATATTAAACTGTAACATCAAGAAACAACTTGTGTGTAAGACATGGAAGAGCAATACTTTGTTCATAATCAAGGCTAATCTTCATAAAATCGGCCTCGGTGGCTAAGTGGTTGCATGATCGCCTCTAATGCCCGAGTACGCGGGTTCAAGCCCGGCCGAGGACGACAAGGATTTTTCAGGGGGAAATCCTGAGATCACGCACTTCCTTCGGAAGGGAAGTAAAGCCGTTGGTCCCGTGTAGTCGTTTACCAACTGCACGTTAAAGAACCCTTGCGAGGCAAAATTTGCAGCCTCTAAATAATGCCGTCCTGAAATGACCATGGCAGTTGAAAAGGACGTTAATATCAAATAAAACAACCAAACCAAACCAAACCAATCTTCATAAGGTAATATAATTTTGCGTACGAATACTATTTACTGTGCCTTTTTTTTTTTTTTTAGTAATTTCCATGGATTTTCAACATTTGTTTTAAGTATGTTATTGCAGCTTAATTTTCATAAATGTCGATTTGGTTTCTGAAAAAATTATTTTAAAATCGTGTATCTAATTGACCAAAATATATTTTTTCGACATTGTCAGTTGCTATATATGTTTATGGACTCGTCCCTCTTCATTCTGAGAATAGCTTGTAAATACGTGCACCAGTTAGATTCTTATTTTGGAATAAATTGTATATTCAGTATCCTAAATGTAATATAGGAATGGACGGATTTCATTAAGCGATATTGTATTAAGAAAAAAATAATTCCAACCAAGTAGCACGTATTCTATTGATACTGAAGTTTTATTTCCTGTCGTACAAGAGTTCAATGTGACCAGATTACATCAAGGCCATATGAGAAGTCTTTCCAAACCCGTTGAAGCATATTACGACCACTGAATTGCTCGATGTTGTAATTCGATGTGTAAGGTCATCCAGGTTAGTAGCAGTGTCGGAACAAAAACATTGTTTTTGACATATCTCCACAGGAAGAAGTTGCAAGGACCCCCTGGGGGATCGGAGGCCAGGCGCGGAAAATCCGCTATGTTGGTTACACTGCACGCAAATGAGCGAGCAAATGTGGGATGGTGAGGGGCAGAGGAACTATACGGAGTAATATTCAAAACCCGTAGTAATCCATAGTATACGACTCATTCCGTGAAGTTGCTTAAAGACTTAGAAATAGGGCTTAGAAATTGATTCGTTCTTTTTGAATAACCCTATATTTTGAAATGATTAATTAAACGCTGGGGAATAATTAAACGCTGATATAATCCTTTTCGTGTGTTTTAATTTTGTACCGATTTACTTGCCAGACAATAAAAAATGATATTCGAAAGGGCAAACAATTATTAGAAAAGGCAAAATTGTCCATTAAATTATCCTTAATAGAATTTAAGAAAATCAGCATTATTACGATGCCAAGGACAAGAAATTTGTGAGAAGAAGCATCATCGTATCATTTAAAGACCATTCTTTGGTGTGTGTTGCAGCCAATCTTTATTCTTTATATCAACCTATACTACAACACAAGACAGCATGGATATAATCAAGATGAATCTTAATTTTGACACAGTATTCAAAGTGCTTTCATCGACTTCTATCTCACTTAAAAATTTTGTAAGTGCTTGTGAATATTTGTTATTGTCGTCTTCTCCGCCAACAGAAACTCAATCACTGCTGTTTGGAAACGCACCTCACTCTTAGACTCCATCTTGAAAGTTGCTGTTTCGTTGCCTACTAGCAGAATATGATGAAACTACAAGAGCTAGAACGGGAAGGTTAAAGGATGCTACGCATTAAATATTTTATTTTTCCAATAAAAATCGACCGAGGGGAAAAGAGTTCTTGTATTATTTACTAACGCTCGTCATAAATATAAGCCCTTTCAGACCAGGACCTAATTTTTATCTAATGTTGGGAAATGATATTGGAGTCTTCATTTTCATATTTCGGTTAAAAACACGAATTTCAAAATTTTAAAACGTGAATGACTGAGAAAGACAGAGGTCCGAACTGCGTTATTTCGATTAACAAAGAAGTATGTCAAGAGAAACAGTGATAATGACAATATTTAATAGTTGTTTGTTTAAAAACGGAAGTCATATGAATTCTTCGAAAAAATCTGAAAATAACGGTTTTCCTATAAAGCATATGTAATTAATAAACTTGAGCCCTGTTACTAAGCTTTTATTAACTTAAAAATTAAAAAAAAAATTAATTACCTTGCTAGGTTAAAATAAAAGGACAAAAATCATAGATGTCCAAAAAACAAGTGAATAAAACGTAAATTGAAATTTTTGTGGGTTCTATTTCGATCTAACATTTGGAGAAAATTATGATCGAAGTAGTTACTGTAGTAGTTAAGGTTAATTACCGAAGTTAACTAAATAAACGCCAACAAACCCTGGCGAAACGAGTAAACATGTAGGTCTTGGTTTCCTTCGTAAGATTCAATAGTAGAATGTGTGGTGGCCTCCAGTGTCGAAAAATTTCATTTAAAGACAATTTCATTTATACCTTGACGCGAAAAAGAAAACCTGGAAATGTACAATTGTTACACTTTGTTAACTTTTCCTTTGGAACAATATCTAACAATTGAAATCTGAAATTTACAGTGCGTCTCAATTTTCCTTTTACAGTGCGTCCCAAAAATATACAGACTAGGTCAGAAAAAAAATTATTAATTTATAATTTGCTTAATCAATTTTTTAAAGCAAAAACATTCGTATAAACGAACCAAATAGTCGTTCGATATTATGAAGAAATTCTGTAAATTTTATGGATTTTTCCCAAAGACAGACAAAAAAAAATCTGCTCCATAAATATAAAAGAACAAAAAAAATACTTTCAGAAAAATTGAATATTGATAATTTTTTAGTTTTTAATACTTTATTGGACCACCATTAGGTTTAATCACATCAAAACTAGGATTCGGTAAGCTTTTAATTAACGTATGTATGAGTGTAGGATCTATGTTATACCAACTGTCAATGATTTGCTTTTTTAGTTCTTCATAGCTACTAAACTGTCTCTGGTGGGCATAAACCTCTCTTCCTAAAATCCACTTAAATTCTCAATAGCATTTAAATCTTGACATGACATTCACGTTGTGTGCTTGTAACCAGCTTAAAGTTGATCTGTACTCATGTATGGACGCGTTATGTCGTTGCAAAATCCAGTCTTTAGTGTTTGCTGATAATTTTTGCATTTTAGTGACCACTTAAAAAGGCAATGTTTGAAATTCCTTTGTCCCCATATCATAACCCTCCTCTTCATTATTGTCTATTTTAGAAGTTTCACTCTTGGGTTCGCAATCATGCCAGTAATACTTGGATCCGTCAGGACCATCCAAATTAAACCTCTTTTCGTCACTGAAAAGGCATGATATACTTTCGTCAGTCCAAGAAGTGTTTTCTTGCCTACTGCAGTCGAGGCATTTTTGGTTGGCAATAGCAAAATAATAACAAGAAGTTAATCCTCCCGAGGAAGATATAGGAAAGTAGCGGAAGCCCTAAGATCATCCATTTTACCCTTTTATCTCACTTTTTACCCCCTCCCCAATTTTTAAATCGAAAAATTGATTTTCTCGAATGTAATATTTAGAAAATGAAAAAAGAGCTCTATCTTCTTTCGTTTCTCATCATTTCCGATCGAGTGATATATCCCAAGCCATATGTTGCCATAGTTCTAAATAGCAAGTAAGTGCCACCCCCACAATTCTGAGCCGGCTAGGTGGCCGAGAGGGCTACGGCGTAGACTTTCTAGTTCTCGAGTCCGTCTGGCTGTGGGTTCGAATCTCGCCGTGGGCATGGATGTTATATTTGTCCCGGGCTGCGTACAGATGTAACTTTTGAAAAAGGCGCAAAATGATCTTAGTAGTAGACGCCTAAAATTTCTAGAACCCCCCCCCCCCCCCAATTCTGACCCCATTGGAACAATTTGGCCCAAACTTCAAAGTAATGTTGATCTTGCTTAGAGGAATTTGCATACGGAATTTTTTTCATGCATTTATATAATTTTTCAGTTATTATTGCGCCAGATATTATCGACCCCTAATATATAATTTTATTCCGTTTAAAACTCACTTTGTTTTTTTTTTAATTATTTTTCCTCCCTCTAAACTTCCGTATTCGTCGACTTGTCTGGAATTAATGTTGAATTTTTGTTTGGCTATAATTTAAGGAAAAGATAATTTTTGTAATAAGTCTTTCATTGTTTGTAATAATAAGAAATTTAAAAGGTACATCTATTTTGCATTATAATGGATTTCCCAATGAAGCATTCTACAGAGTTATTAGTCATAAGGAAAATTTGTTCTCGGATTCGAGTTTCTTTGTTGTTTAGCAAATATTCCTCGACGAAGAAGTGCTCTTGGAAAGAGAATCTCAGCTGCGAGGCGTGCAGCTCAAAACCGAGCAAACCGAGTTATTGGAAGAAACAACAAACCGTCTACAGAGAGCAGAATCAGGAAGTATTCGACAGCAAAAGAACAGAGAAAGTACGGCTGAAGCAAGACAAAGAGAAACACTTGAACAACGTGCAGAAAGACAAGGGCAAGACCCCTTCGACATGAAGCTTTTAGAGCAAACGAAACTCCTGAAGATATACGAACGCGTCAACTCCAGTTCGGCTTGCATTTGCTTGCAATAAATGACCATCAACAAAGCGCAAGGACAGTCATTAAAAGTAGGGGAGTCATTTAGAGAATCCGTGCTTTTCACATGGGCGTTTGGATCTCCAGGCAACTTTTCATTAAAAAAAATATATATCATCCAATTTAAATATTTAATTTATTTCATTTATTCCAATTTTTTTTTCAAAAAGGAACTAAATAAATATATATCTGTATACTAAAACTCTTGCGTGTATTTATTTATTTATTTATCTGTAATTCTATCTCCTCCTAGACGGTTTGAGCTAGCGACTTGAAATTTTCAGGGCAGGCTTATCAATAAAGGACCTGCTCTATCGCCAAAAATCAGCCCCCAATGCCCCCCCCCCCCTTTCCCCACTTTCTGGGGTTTTCATTTAAAATTATCTGCTTTTGCTTTGTAATTCCCCTCAACAGATGGCGCGGGCGGGCGAAGCCGCGGGTAACAACTAGTATATTAATAAAAGTCAATGTCTCTGTGTATATTCGCGATAACCGTAAAACCAATGAGCATTGACTTTTCATGATGCTTTAACATAGTCCGGGAAAGCTTTTTCAGTTATTTGCCACAGATTTCCACGTGTTGCACGGGTTTTATGAGTGAAAAACCACCCATTTTTCATGCAACAATATATGTTTAAGATTATAAATTCAACAATAATAATACCTACAATAATATGACAAGCCATCCATAAATAACAATCCACTCTTACACTGAATATTACCACGGTCTATAGATATTCATGGTCATCGAGCTTCGGCCATTTTCCATTGTTTCGAGAAGCTAAGGAAAACAGATCGCGCCAGGTGCCGCATAGATCGCACCAGGGCCGACCGTGACCTGCGATAGAAGTTTTTCATTGAAACTGAAATGAAAGTAAAGTTTCTGTCTGTCGATATGGCGGCGCTGCAGGCGTTTTTTTGGGCCGATTGTACATGTAGCGCCACTTTTCAATAGAGTTCCCGCCTTATTGGGAGCTAGAAACTTTAGCTTCATTTTAACAATGGAGCTCGATGATCATGAATATCTATAGACTGTGATATTACTAAAATTACAATATGACAATTTGCATTCAACGAATTTTTTTCATAGGAATAATCCTGGAGAAGCATGAAATAAACCTTATATAGTTAGTAAAAGTTGGCAAAAAAGTCAAATTTAATTATTGTACAATTTACCCTAAACAACCTGTATATATTCAACCAACCCGAGTGAAGCCGGGTATTAGTCTAGTGATCAATAATACTGTGTCTGTACGAGACCCCATGAGAATATGTGTGATTTATCAATTTAGTTTAATGTCATCTTAAAATTAAGTTGCTCCCCATAGTGTAATTGTTATAAGTTACGGTAAGCTCCTACGTTAAAGTTTGGTATAATTATTAATGTGTTAATAGTCATGCTTGACCCAATGTAGTGAATTACCCACTAACATATGATATTTGTTATAAGAATAGATTTTATGAAATCAGATACATTTGCTTCTATGAACATTAAACAATCATATCATACGGGATGTCACCGTATCAACGAAATAAATCGCATTCAGTTTTTGGAAACGAATCCGGCGAAAATGAGCATTAGCGTCGAAGTCGAATCTTTGGGAGTACCCTCTATTGATAAAGCTTTCAAACTATTTGCATGATTTCCAAATTTCATTGTGTATTTTATCGATAGATGGCATCAATGTATTGAAATGCTGAATGATTTCTTTTTAATTTATTTAAGAGGGATATTTAATTTATTTAACGTTACAAGAAGTTTCTGAAGAGATTGTTTAATTAATGATAATTACCGTACATGGAATTTTACATTACTGATGAACTGAAATGAATCATTATATTTTTATTTTCAAATTAATATAATAGGCACATTCCTTTTTACCTCAGCAGCTCAGCTTCTTCAGCCTAGGTGCTGAGCTGATTCTTAGCCTCGCGCATGCGCATTTCGATATTTTTCATTGCCAAAAAGGAACGATTTTTTGACATTTTGCTGAATAAAATGCCATAGTAAATTTAAAATTCTACTAGAAAATCAAAACTTTTTTAAAAATTAATTTATTCATTAAATTAATGTTTTCCACAATTGGCTAGCTTTCATAAAAAGGTATAAAATAAAATCTTGTAAACATTCTAAGGAGGAGCTTTAGCAGTGAAGGAGAAATACATTTATACATGTATTAAAAGAATTAATCCCCCCTCCCCCCGAGTAGGGTAAGGCAAGTAGCAGATCATGAAGTCATCTATTTTTACCCCTTTATCTGCACTTTTTACCTCTCCCCAAGTTTTTTAATCAAAAATTAATTTTCTCGAACGTAATATGTAGAAAATGTAAAAAAAGCTCGTATTTTCTTTACTTTCTCGTCATTTCCGAACGTGTATCACAAGCCATATGTTGGCATAGTTCTATAGACCACGTGACTACCACCCCCGCAAATTCGACCCCAATGGAACACCTGCGCCTAAACTTCATAGTAATGTAGATCTTGCCTAGAGGAATCTGGATACTGAATTTCACGCCTTTACGTACCTAAATAGCACATAGATATGTTGTCCTCTCTGAATCCCACCCCCGTAATTCCGACCCCAGTGTACCAATCAAAACCAAACTAAATAGTGCAGATGGACATGCCCATAGGAAGCTACATTCCGAATTTCAACCTTCTACCTCAAAAAATTTAGAAATTATGAAGGGGTACACAGATAAGACATTATGAAACCAATAAGTAGCTCCATTCTTTCGCTACTGAATAATATAGATTATGAGCACTTGAGCAATCGTGCGTCGACAAAGCGATTTCACGTGCGCGCGCCGATGTCATTAATGCTTAAAAGATGAACAGAAAGTAACAATATATTCCTTCTTGATAAATCGATTGTTATATGACTTGCCATTATCTTGGTAATCTTTACACTCACTGTTTTAGCACGTGAATTCGACTTGAAGGGGTCTACGAAAAATTCTGAAAAGTTGATACGGCCGAGCTAAGACTTTGATGTCATATTTCTGAAAACAGAATTTGAAAAAGTTAATCCGTTTTCAAGTTATCGTACAAACGGCGGACGGCCGGATAGACGTACAGACCAAGGGCACATTCTTATAAGTAGCTTTTATGCTAAAGCTCCTAATAACATAATTTAAATCTTACTGGCGTTCCTCTTAGCCTTTTCCTTAAGCTACAAGTTATACAGCTGCCTTCATCCGTGGGCGCCGCCATTTTCTTTCAGCCTTCCTCAGCATTTGCAAGCACCTTTTCGATATGATTAGATTGCTGAGCTTTGGCTGAGGCAAATGCGAAGTCACAACTTGCTCATCTAAATCTCAGCGGCGCAAAAAGGAATGACTTTGCTGAACTCGGTTGAAAGCGGCTGAACTGCTGAGGGAAAAAGGAATATGCGGTATATCCTTGCTTACAAATTTTCTATTGCTTTTTTAATTTTCAATTCGAGTTTTGATAGCGCTCTTCCTAAAGACTGAAACACTATGCCAGAGATACTTGAAGAAGACAATCCTGTACCATGGATTTGTAAAATAAATAGAATTTTACCAAGTCGGATCTGCAATATCTACTGGTGTTAATACTTCAACACACATAGGGCTGGTGGCTGTAAATAGAACCCCCAAGCAGCCGTGTAAGCTAGAAAGATGTCACCACCAGACAATGTGGACAAAAAGGTGAAGTTTGCCTAAAAAATTTCCAAACGCACCTTCTGTCTGGCATAAAAAAACAGCATCAAAATTACCAATATTTGATGTTCCCTGATTCCATCAAGGCATTATTAGGTGTCGGAGTTCATTTCCTGTGTATCTACCTAAAAAAAATAAATAACAGAATTTTTTTTTCTAATTGTACCTGGTTCTCTGGGAAATCCTATGTCATGAGAAACAACGTCAAAAATTACAGGATGTGTATTTATTGTGGCTGCATACTGTTCGTGCCTCATCCAATGACTCATTAAAATAGGGTCTTCCTCATTAGTAGAACAAAGCAGATCATTACAACAGACATGTTCTCCAATCCCCTAGTTTTTGCAGGATTGCACGAAGTTCGATTTCAGTAGTTGGAGTATTATAGCCCGAATGCGCATCCTTGTCTTGGTCTTTAGCATCGTCCCTGCACAATTCGAGTAATAAATTAGAAATGAAAAGAGTGAGGGAGGTATGTGAAGTAAAAATTCACAAGCATTTTTTAGAAAAAAAAATTAAGGAATGAATGTCTCTAAATGAAAACTCTCAGGCCAAGACCACCTCTATTTCCAAATGAACAACCCAATCTAAAAAGCCCCGAATCAACTTCTGCTGTCTTCTAAAGGAAATCAGTCATATAGACAGTTTCTTGAATATATTAAATTCTAGCAAAAGAACTTCCACTTTTAACATTAAAATATTTAATGAATCAGAAGAAAATTCGCATAAGTTAATTATTTACAGGAAATGTTTTTGCCAACTAATATTATATTTGGTTACGTAATCCAAAGTTCTGGGAACGAATGGGGCTTAATGCGATTTTCGTTAAAATACATGTAACTTGAGAATAAAAAGGAGAATTTGAGAATAAAAAAATAATAAATAAGAATTAACAAGAATATATATTATTAAAATAATGAATATAAATTAATAGCAAAACAAGAAGATAAGGAAGCAAAAAGGCAGCAATCTGATTTACAAATTTTAAATACAGTTGTAGTAACTATAAATCTTTCTGATAAAAAAAAAAAAAAAAAAAAAAGAATGTACCGCTTATTCGCAACTTGTTTAAAAGTGATTCGTGATTTTTTGACCAGCGACTCAAAATTGACTCGTTAAATTTTGAATATTATCGCTCAAATCCTTCTTACCACATATTAACCTCACTTCATTATGTCACATGCTACCTTGTTTAAATATCTAATTAACTATAGAGATTTTACATGCATGTAAAACTATATACATCAAAAAGAATATATAATTTGACTCGCAGTTTTCAGATCGGGGAATCAAATTGACTCGTAGATTTTTGGTTCCTAGAGCGAACCCCTGTACAAAAGAATAATAATGAAATGACACAAATGAGAACTCATTAATTATGTAACTGAATATTTAACTATTATTATATTAGTTTTTTGCTCATTGAAATTGGTCTATTGCACATCTTAAATAGAAAGCCCTGTTTTTTGTGGAAGATTCGGATTCTACGGGAAAAAATACGAAACTTTTATCTGAAACATTTTTTTTCAATTCGTTACAGATGGCGCTGTAATCGCAAAAAATCGGATTTTACGATTCTCTCGAGAAATGGACTTCTCCAAATGATAAATAAGAGACGATTTGAAAAATTTGGAAAATTTGAAGAATTTGAAATATTTTTCTGGTAGGTTATACTTAAAATGTTCGCTCACGATAGTCCATCTGTTTTAAATCTCACCGAATATCCTGGGGGTAACGTTGATTTAACGATAATTCCTACTGTTTTACCGAAAATCTTATTGATTCTGGCAACAAAACAGACTATGGGCATTTGATTAATAATACCTATACCGATTATGCCGGATAATCCTCTGCAGCACTCGTCAATTCCTGTCAATGAGTTCATGAGATCTACCTCTGCGCTATTTTACACTTGTTGCCCCTTCACGCTTCCATTTTACAGTGGAATTGTGTGGGTTTAACAGGGCTGAAATCCCACTTAAGTGGCATCCACTACTGTATGTTTTTGTGAAATTGATCTCGATTGATGTGTGATAAAGCTTTGTTTAGGCTAATTAGAACTGCTTCACTAACGTCATGATCCTTACTTTCCATTTCTTAATAATTTTGGCAAGATAAGGTATATACAACTCTTGTCAATTCAAGGAGTCTATTGCATCTATTTGTCCTTGCTGGTCTCCTGTGAGATAATCTGCTTCTTGTCTGTCGAATTTAAAGCAATAATGCAAGCACCGCTCCTGATACTAATTACTCCCTTGTAATTGTGGTGGCTTCTTGAAAGTTCGATTGAATTGTTTTATGGTCTTTGTGCGTTGGCAGGTCTACAGACGCCTTTCTTCTACAATCATGCTACACTTTTGTAATTTTATGGAATTTTCCTACCATTTCTGGAGAATAAGTTTTCGTTTAATGTATCCTCTAGAAAACGGTTAAAGCAGGAATGATTGGACAACGGCTTCAGTTTCATAAACAATTTGTAACAATACGTCTCCATAGTCATTTTCAATTTGATACTCAACTTTCGACGCTCAAGTTAAACTTGCAAGCAGTTTGCAATATCATATACTAGGAAACCACAAAAGTTCTTGCCGTTTTTATGTTGCCATAAAAAGAAGTGATAGAACATATGCAAATGAGTGTACAATGTGGTCGAAAATCTGTCAGGGGGGAGCAGAAAGGTTAGCCTGTATAAATACAGGGCTGTTGGGCATTCACATCAATCATATTTCGTGCAGAAGCGAAGACAAATGGAGGTATCGAAGGAGATGATTAGGTGCTGTTTGCTTTATGACTTCAAGGTGGGCTTGTCAGCAGCAGCATCAAGTAGCCGAATGTGTTTTGCGTTTGGGGATGATGCTGTGAATGAACGCACTGCAAGGCATTGGTTCCAGAAATTCAGGTTGGGAGAATTTGCCATTTCTAATGAACACCGTAGTCTAATGTGTCTGGTGGACTAGACGCCAAATGGTTCACTGCCAGCTGCTATCAACTGGCCAAACCATCACTGGGGACCTGTACTCCCAGCAGTTGGAACGTGTGCAACAGGCATTGCAGCATAAGGCGTCAGCATTGGTGAATCGCAAAGGGGTACTCTTCCTTCATGACAATGCCCGGCCACATGTGGCACGAGTGGACAGGGAAACCATAGAGCGGCTTGGCTGGGAAACTTTGTGTCATCCACCTTACTCATCAACGGATTATCACCTTTTCCATTCTCTGGACAACCATCTTCGTGGAAAATCTTACACCAATGATACAGACCTGCGAAAGGCACTCTTTGAGTCCAAGACCGGCAAGTTTTACAGCCAGGGTATTGATCAACTGGAGACATGTTGGCAGAAGGTGCTAGACGCCAATGGGGATTACTTTGGGGACTAGTGATACGCTACTTTTTGTGTACATCATTTTGTTTTTCGGAATTATAAACAACAAGAACTTTTGTGGTTACCTAGCATAATGCATCTTTCGTGGAACTCTATATGATTTTCGGTCTCTACAAAACTGAACTTGCCTCATAACATTTTATGAATGAATAAATTTCCATGTGATCAACTGAAATGCTCTAATACACAACGGAGGACCACGTGTATCTTTTCTACTTACTATTATCCTGTCACAACAACTCTTAGGTCAGTTTAAGAAACGAAAGATTCGTTTAGAATGATGAGAATGAACAAAAAAAAAAAAAGAGTAATTTGATTTCAAAATTTTTTATTTCTTAGAATTATTATTTTGTTTCGTTTTCTTTTTCATTTGTAAAATCATTTAAGTCCTGAAGTACACATATACAGTATTTACAACTCAATGCATACATTAAAGCCTTGAAAAAGTCCTTTCTTTCTACAATTGATTACAAAAAAACAACAATGGAAAAATGTTTTCGTTTTCTGTACATGCTAAAGTACTTGACTCAGGAAATAGAAAAAGGCAAAACTTCTGTGACACTCTGGTGAAGCAATAACAATTAAAAGAAAAAAAAGTAAAGAACAAAAAATATATTTATGAAATAAATTTAAAATGACTAAATTTAAATGATTGTAAAATATAACACATTAAAAAAAAACACAAAAACGTGTCTAACTACAAACCCAAAATGGCAGTGTATATAATACTTGATTTCTCTGAAAAAGCTTCATTTGTAACTACATAGTAGAACATAAAAACAGTTTTTAATTACTTTAGAAGAAATTCTATTTCTCCCCTCCCTAAAAGTTTCTAAGACACTTGTATAAAAAATTGCGATCCCAACATTTATAACGAGTGAATTGCTTAGATCGCCTGAATTTTTTCAAAGATTGCTTTAAAATTCCTCCATAATATTTACAGTATAGTAAAAGTTATAAAAAATTAAAAATATTTATAATCCTTAAATAGAATTTCTTCTTGATGAATTTTTGAACGTAACGATACGAAATTAAAAAATGAAAGAGTTGTTTGGAAAAAAAAACTTAATAAGAGTGAAAATTAAAATGAAAGATTATAATAATATTATATATAACAAAGTTCGTAAAGATAGCAACGACAGCTTTGGTTGATTTTTTTTTATTTATTTGTAAGTACTCGTTTTAATTTTTTTCTTCATTTTTATTTTTTATTAATTGTCGGAATGTATATGAGCAAAAAAGAGCCTCATCACCACGACAGAGCATCGAGTCTTTTCCATTGAAGAGTTCTTTGACAACTTTTTTATATTATTTTATTATGATTAGTTATTATTATTATTATTATTGTAGTAGTAGTAGAGTAGTAGTAGTAGTAGTAGTAATAGTAGTAGTAGTTGTTTGTAGTAGTAGTAGTAGTAATAGAATATTTTTAAAGTGAATAAATTCAAACGGAAACCTTGCATTTTATAGAATTAGCTGCCACACCAGAATCAAAATCTTTGTTCTACTCTTTTCCTTTTCTTTTCTCGTTTCTTTCACGCTTCCCAGCACTTTTAGAAATTGTTCCGATATTTTCACACAGAATGCTATTTATTTTCATCTCTAGAGATTTAAAAAAGTGCGTGCACATATGTTACATCTTTATAAAAAGAATGAAAATAGAAGAAACCGAACAACTTCTCCTTGATTATCATCGTCTACGCATATTGCACATTATTGCATCGTCAAATAAACTTAAACAATTACTTAAAATATAACAAAATATAAATTACATACTTTTCTTTCTTTGATCATATATACATAAAATTCATTACTTTATAAAGTAAAAGAATCGAATTGTAATTTGATAGAATACAAGAAATTGAAGCACTTGAAGAAAAATCAGTATATTCTTAATTATCCTAACTACGCCAAAATATTTGATGCTTACTTGATACTTTAATAGAAACTAACAATCTAACTCAAAATTGGTTTCCCCATTCAATCTTTTGAACATTATCAGTTTTCTAAAATTTCATTATTTATTTCAGAAAAAAATTAGAACTAAATTATTAAACAAAAAGAAAACAATTTTTAGATATAATTTATTTATATACAATATTTTAATAGTACTTGAATCCCTTTATTTCACAATTTAATAATAATATTCAGTCGAATAAACCCTCTCTCGATTTTATTTATTAGGTTAGTTATTATTTTGTTATGATTTTGTTAAAGTTTTGTACTGATAGTGCTGAGTTTGTCAACATTTAAATATTCAGAGTTCATTGAACTGATAATTTATATTCTTCTCAATAACGAAGAATTAAGCTTCATATTACTAATGGTTTTTTTGTTCATGATATTATTAATACTTGGACCCTTAAGAAGCTGGAATTTTTACTTGTTTTCTTTTTGCAACCAAAGATTGTATCCTCAAAATCGTCCCGAAATGCCAATGAGAACGTTGGAACGATCTAAATGTTTAGGCCAATATTTAGCTTTAGAAAGCATATTCGAAATTGTTCCTAGAGTTCATTTCTTTCGTTTTGTAGAAAGCTTACAATGCAAATAAAACCCATTACTAATATGAATAGTTTTATTATTATTTCAGCTAGGAAAATGGTATAATGTTTCAACTGCAAACGATTACTTCCTTTAGAATTTTACTCAAAGATTTCGTCTCAAAAACAAGAGAAACAAATTCACCGACCTCAAAGATTTATAGCACCTATGGAAAAGAAAGATTAAAATACAAAAAAAAGAGAGATCAAATGAACACAACGAGGTTTTAAAAATAAAATGAAGATATTTCAAATATTTGCAGCAACATTATAATAAGAGTTTTGTATTCTATGCTAATTATCGCCGTCGAGTTTTTTGTCTTTCTTCTAAATTATTTACAGTATACTTTGTTGTTTGTTTTTTTTAAATTTATTTTTAATTTTTTTTTCATCCCTTTCCCTTTCAGGCAGAATGATAAGTACATACACATAATAAGAAAAGGACAAATATAAGATATTAAGCTTTCTTTTGAGTTAATAATATCATTTTTTTTATATAAAAGTTTTTGCCTTTCAGGCAAATTTTAACTAGTACTTAGAAAAGGAACGTTTATCAATATTCAACCTGAGGGATACATATATAATAATTTATATATTATATATATTTATATATCTTTAGATCATATCGTGGACAACAATAATATTCTTTATTATTATTATTACTATTAATTTTTATAATTTTTTTGCCAGCCATTCTAAGAACAACTACATACAGTGCGCTTTACGTTACGAAAACTTAAATTTAATGAAAACAAGGCTAATTATATGCTGAAGACAATATTAAAAATAAAAATGAAAATGCATAGATGATGATTGGGAAAAATCAAGCTTTATGTAAAAGAATATATAAAGAAAATAAATCTAAATGATTATCCGGTAATTGATATGTGAAGAAATATTTATTTATCTTTTTCTTTATTTTTTACGATTAGATAGTCTTTATATGAAGCAACTAATAAATATACAAGAAGTAAATTAGTTCTAGAATAATATGTAAGGAGTCAAAAGAAAGTAACGTGGCGTTTAATTATTCATACATTCTTACATTATTACCATTTGAACAATGCATAATAATAATATTTTCAAATAAATCAAATGATGAAAGTAAATAAAAAAATGTTTAAGAATAGAAATCAGCAAAATGCAATGAAAATTAACTTTGAGTTGTTGTACTTTACGCACGATTACATATAAAATAGAAACAAGGAAATTATTTAAACACATCAGTTAAAATGGATTAAAATTTAAAAAATAATTTACAGTATTATGTGCTAACTTTTTAATATGGTCGTTTATTAAATTGAAAAGGAAAGTTCAAAAGACATTACTATAGAAAAGTGAATAACTTCTTTCTTGCTTTACCTAATAATGCAGTTTAATTTTAAAAACTATCTTTTTCAATTATTATTATTATTATTATTATTATTATTATTATTATTATTTTTAAATAGAAATAGCTGCAACAATGAAGTTTAGGCCTTATCTTCTCTGTTATCATGTTCACCAACAAGTATTTTTTTTTGTGTTTTTTTTCAAATTGCCACTTTGCCATTTTATTCTTAGAGTTTCATTTAGAAAAGCATTTCTAGGGAATGTACTTGTATTTACTTAAACGTTTCATTTAAAAGCAACCCTTATAACAGAATAATATCGTTATAGTTTATTTTTCATTAATTTGTCATTCGAATTCCTTTATTAAAATTTCGATTTTTTTTTCCTAGAACGAAAAAGGAGAAGAAAGATTGAACGCTTCTTTTAATATATATATATACTGGGAAAATAGACTCGGGACTTTTTCTATTTCTTTCCGCGTCCTTTACACATTCTGCGATTAACTTTATAATTTAAAATATTAAAAATTAAGAAAAATACAATTCTTAATTAAAAATTGTTAACCTTAATGCGAACGTTAACTGGCTTTCTCCTATACTTACGAACTCGTAGGAGAAACATTTAAATTAAGAATCAAAGAAAGAAATGATGAAGTTTTAAGAAGGGAACATTCTCTTTTGCTTAAAAGGATTCACCATTTTTTTTTACTAGGCGTTTGCATTTTAAGTTTCTTTTCCTTGTTCGGGGACTATCTTTACCAACACAACAGAATTAAAACCAAACTATAGTTAAATAAGCGTAGCAGATAATTAAATAAAACATATATAATGAGAGCTAATAAGATTTGAAAACTAACATTTTGCAAGACTTAAAGAGTGTACACTAGTTTTGTAAAGATATGAATATTTCTATGAGAACTTTAAATTCCTGCACAAAAAGGAGAAAAAAAAACCAATTCAAATCACAATCATTCGTTGTTTCCAATTCTTGCACTAAACTCTGGGACTGAAGATGAAATGAACGGTAGTTATGATTTCGAAATTTTTATATTTGTTATGTCATTTTTAAACTATATTTATTTCGAAATGTTGAGTCAAATTTGATTTCAGTTTTAAAATAAGATAAACAAAACACATAAGGTGATAATTTTTTTTTCATTTTCTTTCTTTTTTAATTTTTTTTTTGTATATGTGTTTTCTTAAATATTCATTAAAATTTTAATGTGATATGACAACAGCCTAGAACTCTGTCCGTGAAAAGTAATAAAAAGAACAGAGCACTGAGTATTGTGTAAGGAGTGCCGAGTATTTTATTTAAGAAGTCCTTTTTTATTATTATTTTAGGCCAAAATATCAACAAATAGGCCTAGAACAGACTCAGCAGAGAAAAAAACAATTTTCCTATTCACAGGATACTATATGGAACCACATTGTTACTTTGAACTACAACCTGAATTCCTATAGTAAAACGAAGTGGCATTCCAAACGCACCATAAAAATTTTCTATAATACAGCAATAAGGCTACTCTTCAAAAGAGATGATGCTCCATTTCAATTATCCACACTTTTTACACATATATATCATCAGCAATGACTCTGAAAATCAATACAATAATAATAATAATAGGAATAATTACAAAAAAATTGTACTTCAATAATAAACACAAAAAAAGGAGAACACAAATTAATTTGTACTGAATAGAAGCCTAAGTAAATGTATCTCAGCATAGGTGGATGCAGCCGTTTGTGGGAGGAAAAAATTCAAATAAAAGAAACAAGCTGAGATTGACATTCACTTCTGGTGTGGGTGACTTAAAGCCTCTCGAGATTTATTAATTAACCTTAAAAGTAAACAGAAAGATAAAAAGTGTCTTTTGCTTTCATATTGCAAAGAGAGGCTTGGGAAAGAAAACATCGACTCATTAATGTGCACTGCAGCACATTTATTTACATGTGCAGAATGGTTTTTGAAAAATCCTAATACACATGTGTTAAGTTAATGCAAATGGTTCTTACTTCAATCATTCGATCACTTTTATTTTTAAGTTCACGTATTTCCCTTTCTTTTTTTATATAATTATTCGCAATCATTCCTCTGATAGCAGACATTCACACTTAAGATTCATTCACACATGCATCTTAAAAAAAAGATTAACTGTGAAAAGTCACTGTATTTATATAAGCAATTGTACGGTTTTTGTGTTTATTTTATTTTATTTTATTTTATTTTGTTTTTTTTTATTAAAAAAGAGATTAACTTAATTCAGCATTCGCTTTCTAATTCTTCAGAGCGTCGCCTTTCCTGTTGCCTTCGCCTGAATTCTTGAAACTCTTCCTTGAGAGCAGGAATCCGTCTCTCGATTTCAATGTTATCGTACTTGCTAGGCTTTTTTGGCCGAGGATATAGATTGGTATACAACTCACTGTCGCTCATACCCCGTTCAGCAACCCATGGCTGGCCATATTGCCGTAACTTTTCCAAAAGACTAGATTCCGGAGGGCTAATGGAATCGAACTCGTAGTTTTCATCCACTGATATATCAAGCTGTGTTCGATGATGAAGAGGTTCTCGTTGAGTTGGGCTAGTGTGAACTGGTGCTGGAGGTCGAAGAGATGGAGGCGCTGCAACAACAGCGTGAGGAGACGGTTGAGACTGGGATGTGTTCCTAGAAGCGAAACCGCTGCTAGAACTGGGAGAGTATTCCAAATCTCCTTGTAAGCTATCACCACGAGAATGCTTACTGCCGTGGCCAGAACTAGCGCTGGTTACACTTGTACGGCTGCTTGGATCAGCAAGAGTCACATGTACTTGCTCTTCCTCCGTAGTGCTTGTTGTTGCAGGTGAGTACGAAGTCGGCCCCCGTACAAGCTCGGGGGCGCTATGCCGAAAGGGCCGCTCTGTACGAAGCACACCACTACGTACGCGGCCGATAGTCTTATGCAAGCGATCACGTGTGTAGGTCACAGGTCGATCTTCACTGCTGGATTCACTCTCACGGTGACCACTCCTGGATGAGGGAGAAGACAATACATGGACAGATCGTCGTTCACTTTGGGGAGGACTACTAGTTGCCAATGGTCTTTGATTATCAATTTCGGGGAAAGAAGGTCGTATTATGTTTCTAGACAGATAAGTACTGGGCATCTGATAAAAGTCCACGTGCCTTCGTGGTTCTCGAACAGGATGTCTACTCTCATGCATCCCTGGAGGTGGAACATACTGGGGGAAATGTGGTTTGAAGTATGGTTCATGGAGTTTATATGAATCGTATGTTATTGGACTGGTAACATGACGTGGTGGTGGTGGTGGATTTATTTGCATGTGACGACTACTGTCCATTATATGCACATCTTGGATGGGCAGTGCAAACTGCACGGGAAGGTGGTGTTGTGGTGTAAAGTGCAAAAATCTCGATGAAACTGGTAAAGGATGGGAGGGGTGTTGATAATAACTAGTGGGTGGTTCCTGATGGATTTCAGCTCTCACTTGCTGTGGCTGTGGAACAGGTTGAACGTAGTGTTGATAAGGTTCGTACTCTTCCTGAACGTAAGGTAATTGTTCATGTAAGATGCGTAGAGAGGGCAGTTCGTAAGAAGATGGATGTAGGCGGCTTGGTGTGAAGTGACTGGATACCGTACTCGGGAACGATCGCTCCACTGAAGAAGGTTGAAGCACTGGCGATACATCTTCGATTTGAAGTGGGTGATGATGCAGTTGTGCTATAGGTCCAGGACTGCTAGTGCGAACACGATATCGGGCAGCTCGTGGCTCGTAGATCGTTTGTATCTCAGGCTGCTGTTCTCTCCAGTGGTCACGGCTGGTCCGTCCATGGCTCGGCCACCATGAAGGAACACGGCTGCTGCGTGATGGTAGTTCCAGAATGCTTCCTACACCACTCCGCCCACTGCTACGGCTATGAAGACTATCTCGCAGACTAGCTCGGCTGGATGGGAGAGGATCGTGACGAGTGAAACCTTCATCCAGTACAAACTTACCTTCAGGAGTACGACTTATCCAACCAAGGGGTCTAGAATATTCCATCTGGACATTATATCGAAAGGCCTTGGGAAATCGACGTCTGTGCTCCATAGGAGTGAGTTGGCGATCCAGGGCGTGATTATCTCGCCCCCATTCCTGTGAATCACCATACTGACGAGAAGATTCCTCCAATGAAGGGTCATGAATTGGAATCAGCGGAAACAATCGCTTTAGTGTCTTCTTAAATTTAGCTAAATTTACACCTGATATTCTGCTTTGTGGAGATCTGTTTACAAAGAGATTGCAAAAGGAAAGAATAAGAATTGTTGCCTTATTGTACTTCAACTAAGCATTATATTTAAATTTCATAAGATCATATAAATTATCGCATGAAGGTCTTATTTTAAATTGCATTCGCTTGTAAAAAAAATATGAATATTTAAACTGAACGCCGTTCATTCATGTTTAAGTAAGACGAAAGATTGCTTGCATTAAAAATTGACCATGTCTACTAATTAACCGTTGCAAAGGCAAACAGTTATAAAGACAACCGTGTCGATTCCACGTAAACATACGCTTATACATTCGGTTTGACAAAAAATATCCCGACAGTTTGTTTATTTACTCAAAATTTCTACTGAACACTGAAGATTTCATTTCTAGATTTAAAGTAATCATTATAATGATAAACATTATGAACAAACGCGTTTCGGTTTTATATCATTGGCAAGGTTCTTACGAGGAGAACGAAATCTGCAAAACTGTTAACAATGAAGTCTTAATGCGTAATAATATACACTGAGTGGACAATTTATCATGACTAACTGACAGTTTAAAGCAAATTAACTATGCCATCACGCCTTTGTAACTAGAGGGCCAGACGGATATAAAAAAGGAAAAACTAGCGCAGATGCCGATAGTAGAAGTGATTTGTTTGTGAAGATAGGGTAAGCAACACGATTTTACAGACTTTGAACATGGAATGATTGTAGTAGCTTGGAGCCTTGAAGCGAATACCAGGGAAACCGACACATTTGTGAAATGTTCAAGAGCAGCTGTTTTTAAAGTGATTAAAGACTGGACTGTCAGCCAAAGACTGGGTCTCAACGTGCAACTTGTAGTCATCATCAACTAGTGAATGTTCTGGCAGAACATAGTGTCTAGATTTTTAAAAGACAACAAAAGGGCTAGATTGCGGCAAATTACGGCAGACACCACTTATCAACATCTCATGGAGTCCATGCCAAGAAGAAATGATGTAGTATTAAACGCAAAAGATTGCCCAACGAAGGGCTGAGGAGGTGGTCATAATAAATTGGTCACTCAGTGTATAAAGATAGCAGTTATTTGAAGATGTTTCTTCAGTAATTTACGTATTTAATAGTCTGTCCTTATTAGGCTTGCATACCTTACAGAGTTCCACGGAACTCTATTTAATGTTTGGAATTCTGCAGATTTTGGAGTTTAAATGCTTTACATGCTTACATGCTTTCTTATATTTTGCCGAAACTATGTCTGGAGTTGAGAATTAGTTGTCGATATATTAATAACTTCTTGGAGACAGAAATATCTGTATACGATATCTATAGAGCGAATTTTTTTTTACACAAACTGGACACTGAGTATCAAATCGTATGACTTAAGGATTCAAAGATCAATGTCAAATATCAATTAACGTGGAGCAATTTCTGAGCACAAACTGTTTTGACCAGTTGTTAAGACATGGTAACAATGGCAACTTCCACAGAAATTTATACTTATTGCGCGTAACTGAGAGCGTGTTTTTAAACATGGAAACGTCACTAGGGAACGTTTCAGGGAGTCTTAGAGGAACCTTTGGTTCATTTTTCATATTTATGGACGATAGTGCTGGTCCATATAGGACTATTCTGGAGATTAATTTCTCGAATTGAAGATATTCAGCGGATAGGAGTGGCCAGTCAGAATTTTAAGTTACCTGGGATGCCTTGGAAAAGATAATAGAGGCACTTTCTTCTTCCCTCCCAGACTCCTAACAGCGCTTAAAGGTAGATGAGTGGAATTCCTTGCCCTAGAATTTCTTTAACATTCTTATGAGAACTGTTAGGGGTGGTTATATTCACTGTTAATCCATATCATTTCTTAATAATAATATCAAATCTCACAAATTGCTGAAGATATCGCCTAGGAGGCTAAACTTTTCAAAACGCCTTCGTTTTGGATTGTGACGCCTTAAGGCGCACGCTTCATAATCTTGAAGGGATTTTTGGAACATTTCTGTTATACCAAATGTACTGGTTATAATGGTTAATACTTTTTTTAATCGATGGAGTTACACATATGCTGATATGTATGCCATTTTGTTGTGTTGACAACAGGCTTCAAAACTTTACTTGTCAACAGAGTATTAGAAGGAGGGGAAATGTTAATTCATTACTTTATTTTGCAAAAAAAGTGCTGCTGAAAGTTATAGTATACTTCAAGATGTAGTGGTGTATTATGAGCTTCTAAAACTAGAAGAAACGGTTAATAGTCATCGCTACCGATAATAAATAATCACTTTGAACCACGCTCTGATCGTCAATCGACGAGCATGAGCCAGAAAACACGGCAGAGTAATTTTGATTCCTGCAAATTTTGTCGCACCATCACACGCTTCAGAAACAGTTAAAGACACGTCAAAAGATATTGACTGGGAAATATTAACCCACCCGCTGTATTCACCTGAACTTGCTCCTTCAGATTATAACTTGTTCTGATCGATGGCACACGCGCTTTCTGAGCAGTACTTCAAAACGTACAAAGTAGTGGAAAAGTGGGTCTCTGAATGGTTTGCCTCAAAAGAAGAAAAATTCTATTTGAACAGTATCCAAAAATTACCTGAAAGATGGGGAAAATATGATGGACATTACTTTGAATAAAGCACTTTTAACGTTTCTCTTCATTACATATATCCGCATTATTAACCGGTACACCTGGTATAATATTCTACAATGCTTCATTGTCTTTCCATTTCAAGTTTCATTTAAACTTCGTAGTTTTTAGTTCTTGAGAGATTCTTCATTTTGTATTTGCCAATTTAATTTTGGATATCAGCATAATATACCACGGCGTTGTGAAATTTTATTTAGCTTGTTCATACTATTTGTTCACAGTTATTGGCATTCTACAGTTTGTACTATTAATGCGATTTAGTGTTAGATCTGAAGGTTATCAGAAAGATATGGTCTCCTCTACGATAACCGGTTTACTAAGGCATTTTACTATTTTTTTATATTTAGAAAGATGAACGCCATCTTCAACTTCGGTAAAACAATTTTATTACAATACTTCAGTCTCATTAAACAGACATGAAAGAAATAATTTCCGAGCAAAATAGGACCTAATGGTCAGAAAAGATTTTTTTTATGACTACTGTCAAGCATTTGGAAGTTAGTTATAGGCATTCATGCCCTTATCATTTCTTCACTTAATAATAATAAAGAAGAAATCTAATTCATTCTTCGATTGAATTCCAGTATTTCAATAAAAATTATCATCAAAAATTATTTAATTATGCCTAGTAAAGTTAAAGAGCGAAATATTTCCACCAAGGAATAAAGCAATTTGCATTATTACAATTTGTGAACTGTTCGGGTAAATTTTTGTCAAGCCTATATAATATTGCATATTGAATTCTAACTACTTCTTAATTCCATTACAGCTAATTAATCATTAATAGCATGCTGCTGTTATTAACAAGAGAGAAAATATTCACCTTCTTTTTTCCTCCTGGCAATGGAAATGGTGTGAGAATAAAAAAAAAAAAGGAAAAGAAGGAAAGGGGAAAAAAAGAAGAAAAAAGAATCAGAATGTTGTTTCGACGAGAGCAGTCTGATTATTTTTTTACTTAGATTTAAGTAAGTGTTAAAAGCTTATCTCATATTTTAGACTCACTTACTATCTATTGAAATGAAATTGTTCTACATACTTACTGATGTGAAATTTTTCCTTGTTTGCTATTAAATGGAAATGTTACAAACTGTTTAACAGAGAGAATCGTTAAATTAATGATCTAATAAAAGATATGCTTGTTTTTTTAATCTAAACTTTTAAATAATCATTTCTATCTGAGCTACTACATTCGCGGGAATTTTTTGCTATCTTTTTTAATTTAAGCATCTACCAGAATTAATTCTTAAACTAATAAATTAAAACTATCTCATCCATTCACTAAACTACATCGTTGTTATAGTGCGAAAGAAATACTTAATCTATCATACTCGTAATAAATAAATGGCTCGTGGAATTGCTTTCCTTCCAAAAAATAAATATTTTTATCTATTATTCATTTTTTACCAATTTTTAAATGCACAGGAATTTTTGTGAGCTAAGGCTACGTAAAAGAATATAATGCAAGCATGAAGCACTATTACACACAGAGGTAATAGCAGGATTAGACTGAAATGAAAGGAAATTACGAGAAATTAATAGAATTAGGAAACTGAATCAGAAAACCCAGCATACTTGCAGGGTCGTCGTCAAACAATATCAAAAAAAAAAAATTAAAGCAGCACACTACAATGTAAACAAGCCATTAAACTAAAAATAAAACATGAACCAAGGAACTCGACTGGTAAGCAGACTAAATAAAATAAACAAACTGATAGAAACAAACAAATTGCTCAAAAATTTAAAAATTAAAAAATAATTTTACGTTCTATTTAATTTCAACATCCTTCTATACTGCAGTTACAATGTTTAAAATAAAATGATAAAAAATAAGCAAAGAAGCTAAGTCACATGTTATAAGAAAAGACTAGATGAATAAACAAGTATAATGTTATGAATATTGTTATGAAGCATATTAAAAATTTGACGACGGATTGATAAGGTACTTACTTTTTAAGAGGAACTGGACTTCCGGCGGGACCGTGGCCGCCATTACGTGCATCGGCCACACGACAGGCTACCATATTGTAAGCTAAAGAGTTGGCAGAAACAAAAAAACAAAAGAAAGAGAGAAGGAAAAAAGTAAAAAAAAAAAAAAAAAAAAAAAAAATATTATATTAGGATATCTTAAAATGGCGATCGATCAACATAATATAACAGTATCTTTAAAATAATAATATTAAATGTCGGCACAACCAGTAAAGACTAAATATAACACAGGGAACTTTAATTATATCAGGGTATTCAAAAAACTTATAGTAAAGCGTGATTCAAAAGTTTCCATACTTCGATTTCAATAATTTTTTATATGAACATATCAAATATTCAAAAGATGCTGAATTGCCCAAGACTTTGTTGGAGACATAAGTTCAACCGATGACATATATTGGGGCACATTCTTTACAGCAAGCTGAATGTACACGAGAACATTATCAAAATATGCAATACAGATACAATGTCAATGCTTTATCAATAAAGACCATCGGAGATGTTATTTTTCCTTAGCAGCAACAGTTTAAACAAGACTCTCTGATCTCGTAGCGGACTGACTAATGAATCACCCTGTATACAGGATGTCTCAAATTAAAGTTAACATTTCATAGCTCGCTATAGCAAAAACTAATCATCAGAAAATCATCTAATTTTCATTCTATATGTTCCCACTTATAGCTCTATAGAGAACGTAACAATGAACTACACAATTATTAGTCTAATGATTACTAAACATGCTCTATATGATGACAACTATTTTCTGCCACCATCTGTAAGCGTAAAATAGCATGTTGACCTTAGTATGTTATGCACATGGCGTATTATGTTATCCTTAAGATCTGACAGACATCAAATGGGATCGCGATAGACCAAGTCTTTGATATAGCCCCAGACCCCATGACACTGTCTGTCCATGCTAAGCAGTTATGACTTAGATTCTGCATTAGCTACTTTATTTACATAACCAAAATTAGCATCTGCCAGTATTTAATCTTGAAATGCGCCTTCTATTGGTAGTTTTTGGAACTTTTTTTTTCTGGAAAAAAATTCCCATCATATAATTTAAAGCATTCCCAAAATTTCTTGGTTTCTGATGAATAATTTTTGCTGTAGCGAGGTACGAAATGTTAACTTTCATTTGAGAATGAAATGGCATAGGCTTCCCTCTCTATAAATACATACAGACATATACAGGTTGCTTCTGAATGATCTTTACAAACTTTCAGGATAAGTTCCAGGGACCAAAGTCAAGAAAAAAATATCATATGAATATTCGATGAGAAGTGGGAATATACTGTGGATAAAGACATGATGCAAAGAACGAAAACTCTTGTCCACAAACGTTTATGGACAAGAGTTTTCGTTCTTTGCATCATATGAATATTCGGTTGAAAACGCTTCTTTCTAGAGTTATGACGGCTTCAAGGCGTCCTGTAGTACTAGAAAGAAGCGTTTTTGGACATATGTTCATATAACATATCCTGCTTGTTTTGTACAGACCATTCAGAAACACCCAGTATTGCAGCAGGGAGAATATTAATAAAGATGAATAGTGCTTTAAACAAAGTTATTCAATGCTTTAATTTTGATTTTAAAGAACTCATCCCTTTTAGCAATATCTGGCAAGGCAAGTTATCAGGACATCCTGGGTTAAAATAGCAGCCAACGATATTTTTTTACAGAAGAATCATATTTGTTTATAGTAAAGTCTTTGCAAAAAATAATTAAAATTAACAATGGAATACTCCATTATAGAAATTTGGCAATCTATTGTAGTTTCATACTCGTATACTCAAACGTGAGATTACCAATTATTCAAATTGTGAGCGCTTTTTACCAAAAGCTGCGTAATAAGTGACGAGTATTTCTGTGGAGGATTCCACCTTTAGATTATTTAAGCAACAATGTAAGGTGATATTGTGTTCTAACTCTTTTCCATAATTTCACAGATTTCACGAACGAAGCATTCGGTGTCTCGTTTCTGGTCGACAGATAATTTAGAATTTTGAATTCTGGCTGCAAAGAATATTCAAAGCTTATAGACGTACCAAAGAATATTTGGCATAGATTAAGAATTAAGAACTATTTCCATCAACATTGAAAACATTTGTCAAATATAAATGCTTCATTGGTCTACAGAAACAGCGATTTGTTCTTGAACCTGGCATAGAGATACGCACACGGTGAATTTTCGTCCAAAAAGGAAACGCGGTTTTCCATTCAAAATTACAAGTCTAAACTCTGTTAAATCTCGAATAGAATTACTCCAGATGATCATTAACACTGCTCGATATCACATCATGAAAAGAATAGTTATTCTTCAAAGTTGCTATTATCTAAAAAAAATTATTGTGTATAAATAATCCTATTATTTAAAGACTCTGTTATTAACACACAAGCTTTCTACATATACATGCAACATTTATTCATGCAATATCTAAACTTAATAAAAAATAAAATAAACACAATTGAATTCTTTTTTTATTAAATAAAAATAAATCATAGTTTCAATGAATCTAACAATAAAACAATTACAAATCAAATAAAAATATAAAACAAAACATAAGAAAAGTACAAATTAAAAAATATTATTTAATATATGCAAACAAAATAATTAAACAGTCTTTTAAAGTTCCAGCTCACATAAAATATCTACAACTTTCAAATTATCTGTATTTACAAATTTAATTCATGAAATTACATCTACCTCAACGAATCTATTACATCTAACCTACAACAATGTAGATACTATTAACATCCATCATTATGTATAAAAGACATAAATGATTTTATGTAAGGCATTCTTTTCTAGCTAATATCATGAAAACTGGTTTTATACAATGCATTCCATATTTTATATGAGAACTGGCTGTCAGATTATTCTATAACATCTGGTAATTTAATACTGTAGTTATGTTCTCTCATTCTAGGCAAATGAGGGTAAGTGATGTTACAACTTTTAGTTTATACTTAATAGCATTTATTTAGAGAAATTAAGTAGATTTTATCGAACATTTGTTCTATAGGTTTTTCTTTCTATTCAAACAAATTGAGAGTGAGAAACTGATTATCATGGACACTAGGCTTTGATAACGTAAATTTCTTCATTTGTTATTTTAAGGAATGAAACACGGATTTATAACATGTTTTAATAGAAGAAAAACTTTATCTTTGGGGGGAGGGGAGAAATATAAAAACAGTGCCGTTACAACCTTGCGAGGATATTTTTCAAGGAGAAAGAAAAAAAAATGCTTCGCTCTCAAGGACACTAATTTCCAATTAAATTCCGCTCATGTCATGAATCTAATAAGTAGCCCTCAAATTTCAGTTCTGATAGCTAGAACTGTAATATTTCTTTGACTAGAGAACGATGGTACTGTGAAATCTTTAATTCTTCTATACTGAAGGGCTATCCTTATAAATCAATCATGGAACAATATTTCAAAACAGACTAAGAATTGATAAAAATCAATTCGGCAACCATTTATAATGAATATGATTTTGAGATCATGTAGGTAGTGGTCAACCTTGAAATATGTCATGATTATGTTTCTGTCGTATTTTGTTCCGTATTTGTGAATCTTATTTATGAACTGAGTTATAAATTCTATGAATCACATTCATTATTTAAATTATTTATAAAAATAATTATAAAAAAATGCATGATGAATAAAAAAAATAACAAACATCTTGCAAAACATGCAAAATATCTTAAAGTATAAATTAATTCAACACATCACAATTTAGAGAACGCTGTATAGTAATAATAAAAATTACATAATACTATAGCTGTAAGGAGTATATTTAAATTTTGATATCATTTTATTAATATATATATTAAAAACTTAGAATATGATAAGAAATTGCAGAAAAACGTTTAATTTAATTTAATTATTACCCAATCTTATGTACTATATATATTTATAACAATCTAAAAGCTGTTTTTGATTTATATGCAGATTTTTTTCTGCAATTCTGATCATTTTCATATAGCATATAGCTTAACGAACGATTTAACAAGAGTATAAAAATAGATTTTATAATATCAATCTGTGACTAGTAACACTTAAATACAAACATCAAACTTATCAAAGCGGTTATTAAAAATTAAAAATGATAGAGCAACTAAAATAAAAGTGATAAAAACGATTGCTTATTAAAGCATTTTAATTAAATTTACTTGCTCGCAATCCTTCAGTTGATGGATTATTTAAAATTGCATGCATGTTTTTAAACAAGCGTGATTATTTAGTCTTTAATTATTAGATCTATACATATAACTATACGTATCTATACATTTAAATTGTGATTTTTCTAGAATTGCCATTTGTGGATGATGTGAATCTATGAAAGCACAGTTATGCATTTAAACATAAAATTGATGTGTTCAGTATGAAAACAAGTGGAGTTTCGCCTCTAGCTTTCAAATGTAAGCATTACGGTTTATAAAAAAATAAATTAAAAAAATAATATTTTATGGTGCATTAGTATACATGTGAATATTTGTGTTAAAATAAAATGAGCTTAGTTATATAGTTTTTTTTTATTTTCCCACAAAAGGACAAATGTTCAGAAGCAGCATGCAGGATTTCTACCTTCCCCAGAGTTAACAGGATAACGATGCTCCTTTAGAAGGCAAAGAACTGGAATTAGAGGAATCGGAAAATAACTAAAGATTTCTTTGAACAGTCGAATTTTTAATCAATAAGTTTAAAAAAACTTTCTTAATTATAAGAGAGGCTTAACTCTATTCCTGATTTGTCTGTTTCATTTGGCAAAGAATTTGATATTTGAGCGTGAATTTTTAAAGACAAAGAAAGAAAGATCTTTAAAGTTACACCCAAAGTATTTTGTATTTAGTGAAAGCAGTTTTGTATTTTTTCAATATTTTCTCCGTATTATCAAAGAAAAGAAATTAGAAATCAATGGTTAAATGTGTTATGTTGTAGAGAAAAGTCAACATATGCCCGACAGTAAAGTATAATCTGAAATAACAGATGAGAGAGTGAAAAAGAACAGAAAGATAGAGAGAAAGATAGAAAATTTTAAAGGAATAAGAGACTATAAAGTGTGTACCTATAAATAATCAAATGCCTTGGTATGTAAAAATAGAACTTGCCTTTTTCTTGTCTTCTCCTCTTCCGTTTGTTGCATATTTTAACTGCACAAATGGAAAGGATGATGGCAACAATGAAAAACAAGAAGCCTCCGACAATTCCAGCAGTTATCGCCTTCTCCTGGGATGGTGCTGCAAAAATAGAATTCCGTACATCATCAGAATTTAACCAAATTGCTTCTATCATATTGGGAATATTCCTGTTGAAATTTCCTGGGTTAAACCTTTTTTCATTGCAACACTGCTATAACACAAATTGTTATTAATCAGTAATTATTCACAACTTCATT
>JAHWFO010017593.1:185091-312981 GCA_023313115.1 Rhysida immarginata
CCTGTAAAGCATCTGTTTTAAGCAAGTGCTGTTTTACAGGGAAGCTCCCTATTGCTGTCAATATTGATTGATAGAGTTACTTGCTTAGCAGCGCAGTGGTAAGATTGAAAAAAATTGATGGCATTCGCGTAAAAACAGAGAACACCACAGACTCAAACTCATTTTTTATTAGCAATTTATTTATTTATTCATTTATTTATTTAATTTTTTTCTTTACACAAACATTTTTTTTTCTCATTTTTTATGATTTGTCATGAAATATATACGTTTTACTTATCTTTAAAAATTCAAAGAGATTTGAAAAAATTAGCTTGAGATATGACTATAAACAAAAAGTACCAAACAAATGTATTTGTTTATAACCTTTTAACTAATGGAAATTTTTCAAAAATGTTTTGGGAATTTTAATACTCCATTAGGTACGACCAAATTATAATAAAAGTTTTAAATTCCAGGACATATTTGTTTACCCATAAGTACAAAATAAGAGTAATAAATAAATCATCCGACCATGACGAATTTAATGAGGTCTTGCAGCGTGTAGAATACAAACATCCAAAACCGTTTCCAAATTTTTTCCCACCAAAATTTATTAGTTTGAATGAAAACTTTTTATTATTATTTGTTGTAGTCTCTAGGACACCCATAATCATAAATAATCTTATATATCATGAGACTACAGAATATTTAAACCCGGAACATTTTTTACATGAAAATAGAATAACTTTTTTTTCTAAAAGAGAAGGAGTAATGCTTAATAATAAACTCTTTCACTTATACTTACAGGGAAGTATAAAATCTTTTTCCTCGCTAGGATCGCTGTAGCGGGTTAATGAGGCCGATCGAACACGAAATATGTACTTTTTTCCAAGAGCGATATTTTTCACTTAAAAAATAAAAATAAGAATGAATTCATAAGAAAATATTTTTCTTTAAATTAAAATTAATGTTTTGGAGAACTTGAAAAAAAAATTAATCATGCATTTCACAATGAATACTGCTTATAAATGCCACCGGTCTCGTAATCTTTATATAGGATTTTCATAAATTGCATTTCTGTTAGTCTCTGTTATGAATAAAATTCACCGATTTACGAAGAAAAATCAGAAAACAAGCTATTTGTTTAATTTTTAGCAACATACTGCATTCAATATTACACACCTCCCAGATTGCCAGCTAGATTAAGGAGAGAACTTAAAAACATAGTTGCAGATTTTTTTTTTGTAGGCCAAAGAGGCGGCGAATGTTTTTTCCATCATGAACTTAAGGTGTTTATGGCTAGAACGTAAGGAATGTAAAATATGTGATAACGTGGTTTAGTGAATTATTTGCATTCGAGTTAAGGGCTATTCTTTATTCTATCGACAGATTTATGATTTATGCATCTCCTGCCTAAAGGAGAGAAGGAGACACCGATTACGAGTGCCTTATGATAATAGCGACTATGTTGAAAAATATTACGCGAATTTACCGGAGAAATGTAAGTACTTCAGTAAAAAACAGGCCATTTTTGGGGAGTCTCCATGTTCGACCCTCTATCGTTAACAGTTCTACTCTCCCAAGCTTCGAATTAGCTCGAAAGTAAGTTCCTAGTATATCATTCTGACTTCCCTAGTATTTATATCTTTGCATGGTCATTCTTTGGAAGAATGTAAATCATTTTAGATTAAAATATTTCAGCTTCTAAAATTGGAACATAACAGGATACAGGAAAATTCATAAAAATTAAAAGAGTCATTACATTCCATTTTGATCACATTCGATGCAATATAAATATATTTTATTGCAAATTGAACTTTTTGGGTCTATAATCAGAGTTTTCAGAATGGATGCTCTGTACCTTCTAAATTTTCAGGCAAATCTCTTGTAGTTTCTGCTTATTGATAATCTACTAATGGCTGAGGCCAGCGATGGCAGTATGTGCCTGACGGAAGATTGGTTGACTAAAATTTTATTTGATTGTTTTATCTCTGAACTCGCTGCCCCTCTTAAATTACGTGGAAGCAACTACACAACCGATTCTGGCTGAATGTGTAGTTGTCCACTATCTAGTGAAATGAAAACAGTGTTTACCATCCTATAGAACACTGAATAAACAAGAAATAATATCGACCAAAAGACATTTGAATAACTAATACACGATGAAACCATCTCATGGCAAACCATTATGATTATTACCACTTATGATGCTCATAGGCATAGAAACAAAGAACAGTCATTTTGTTTTACAGTTCTGAAAAAATTTTAGAACAGAAGAGAGAAAGGTTCTCAGTACTTACCTGTATGATAATAACCTATGCGGTTTCTAACAGTTTCCTGCATCCAGGACATATTATTTTCTGCTCTGTATTCGACAACGTAATAGGCGATGGGTACGCTGCTGTTGGCAGGTGAGAACCACGTTACCTTCACTCCTCCATCGGCCGCTTCATTTACTTTAACGTTGCGAGGAATACCCGGTTTATTACCTGGGGGAAGAGTTGAGCCTAAAACAGCTGAGTGTCAGGATTCGTTAGTAGAGTAAGCGACGGGAGAAAGAAAGAGGGCAAAATAAAAAGCATCCAAAAAATAGATAACAGAAAAGGAATATAAGAAAAACAGAAAGAGGAAATAATAAACTGTTAGTATTGCCGAAATTGTATTTTTATTCTGTATTAATGTGGAAATATTGAGTTTTGCAATAGAATGGCAGAGTTAACATAAAAGCCTTGTATATCATGTCAATGAAAAGATAAAATAGCTCTTTGTGTTAGACAATTTTTATTACTGTATAAAAAATGTCATAATAAATAATTTTTACATACTTACCGAAAAAAATAAATAAAAATTTACAGATTCAGCTTAGCTTATCAGCCTTTATATGATGTTATTGAAAAGACTTTATCTTTATAATTCCCATATGTTATTTAGGAGCCCATTTAAATGGTGGGTAAAAATATGTGACTGCTTCTTTGAAAAAAAAACCCGTTTTAATGATGTTTATTTAAGAAAACATTTTTTTTTCTTTAATTTTTCGTTTAATTTAAAAAAGCATTAGGAAGTAACTTTATTACTTATATCTTTGCAAAACAGACTCACCAAAATTTTCAGCGTTTAAATATACGAGGGGAGATCAAAAAGTAAGTTGCACTAACTCGCCGTAGGAGCGCGCTGTGTGTCGCAATCTTGGGCAAAGCGGAGAAAGGGACATTAACTGCGCAGACGTCGGATAGGACGGTTGCTGTGGTTTCCCGTCGTATTTTGTGTGACTAGCGGGCTAAAACCAATGGTGCGTCAACTGGATGTCCACTCCAAACTTGAGGTGCGAGCAGCAATCCGATTTCTATGGGCCAAACGGGTGAATTGCACGGACATTCATCGTGAAATCACTGCTGTATATGGAGAGCGTGCAATTTCCCGGCAGGGAATTGTAAAGTGGTGTCAACAATTTGAAGCAGGACGCACGGATATCACAGACGAAGATCGCGTAGGCAGGCCCGCAACGTCCCGTACCATTGCAAATGTTGACCGTGTGGATGCGATCATTAGAGAGAATCGGCGCATAAAACTGGTGGACAACGATTTCGAAACGATGAGGAGGTGAAAGCGGCTGTCACCGTGTGGTTACAAAACGCTGGAGGAGATTTCTATCCATCCGGAATCGAAAAGTTGATTGATCGTTCGGATAAATATTTAGGGTCTCTTGGGGACTATGTGGAAAAGTGAACCTACATTGTATGCTGCTATAGCCGTGTTGCTTTTGCATAGGTGGTGTAATAAATGGCCATACCGTGGAAGTGCAACTTACTTTTTGATCTCCCCTCGTATAAACACCTACATTTAAAAGAGCAATTAATACTTTCAGCTTGTTGAATGAAAATGTTGTGTTTAATATTCGCGAAATAAAAATAACTATCCTTGCTATTAAAAGGAATACTGCCTTAAAACTTTTGAAGGAATCTTTTGAAATGTTAAATCAAATGTAAGCATGTGGATAATGTCATAGTAAGATTGTGTTTTTAGTGAAGATTTTTGTTGGAGTGGTTTGAATTGAAATTTATGCTATTTCAAAATTTTACTTACCTGTAGGAGTTATAATCGGCGGAAACGTTGAATTTGGTAAAATAGTAGGGAACGGGATATCAGTACCTTTAAAAAAATAGCAACAAATTACTAAGCGAAATCTATTTAAAACTGTTAACAATTTTTTTCAAACTTTCAAATCCAAAAAACTAACTGAAGATGAGGACAAATAATCCTTGAAAAACCTTTTTAATTTATTTAATTTAATTACATCAACTAATCATTCTTCACAAACTTACCATCAACTCATCACCGCCTCCATTCATATCTCATTTTAATATCATCTCAACATCCCCAAATTCAAAACTTATCATTGGTAAATTTTAATTTTTTATTAATTTTATATTATTATCAAAGATTCATAAACAATCATCTGATAACTCACTCCTAAGAGTCAATGTACAAAAATTAATGAAATATTTAATTTCCCTAAATAATTTAAAAACAATTTTTTTATCTTTCTTTTTATTATTCATTATTTAATATAATAGTGGAGCATTATTTGATAAATATTGTTTTTAATTTAGGATTATTTAAAAATACTTTGCTCTTTAAGACGGCAAGGACTATGATATTAGCGCCATTTGTTATTTCTAAAATGGCCCAGTTAAAATTATTAATAAATGACGAATAATTATCAATAAATAGTAGACAAAAATAATCAATATTATAGATTAAAAAATTAAATTACACCTTTTTATTCTTTTTGAGTGATGAAATATTGTAGTCAATATAGGAAACCTAATCCTATGTTTTCGATATTGCTTTTATTTCTTGAGAAGTTGATATCAAAGTTCAGATTTAACATTAGTAATATTTCGAAATTTTATTTTGAAAGTTTTTAGAAAATTTATTTACGGAAATAGTGTATAACGTGGTCGGTTCTGATTCTTGTCCGTTAAAATCTATCATTAGCTCGATAAATCAATTCCATTAAAACGAAATACGAAGGGAAAATTATGGAATGACGGGTTAGAGATTTTCACTTTCTTTACCAACACTGTTATAGTGAAGGTAGAAATACTGCCTCAAGTCAATGTTCATTCTTTTACTTATCTTAACGTTTAAAAATTTATAGGGTTTATTAATAATTTTCGTTTTGAATATGAGCTGTTTGTGTTTTTATAAACGAGGAAAGATTTGATTTGCACCCGTGCATAGTAAACTATTTCCATATTTTTACGCACACTTCTCTCATTACTGCCTATACAGTTAGATAACTTAATGTAAATAAAAGTATGTAAATATTGAAAAAATCTTTCGTTGTAATTTATAATTTTGATATTAGTTTTCCCTCTGCAATGAACATGATTTCGAGAAACACCATGGTGCAGTAAAATCACCACTATAAAGCCAGGAAACTAAAGCAAAGGCAAATACAATATACAGTACGTCCGAAAATTGATTTGCGGGTGTGATAGAACACCACTAGTCAAGCACAAATCACCATGCAATCCATGATGATCGGAACTCATCTGTGTCATGATGAGAAACAAGACAGACTGAGACGGAATGAAAGGACACCGATGAAATTAAGGAAACGCTTTTATTCAACAATATCAAATTAAACAACACTAATCCCCCATCATAGCAAGTGCCTATTTTTTTTTTTTTACTTTTGGCTCTCACCGCTATAGAGGCTACCTGAGAGCCGAAATACGTATCCGGTATTTCAATTCTCCTTCTAGATTAAAGGTTTCATCTTTTTGGTTGCCCAAAATTTTAGCTGCCAACAGTTTTTTTGCGTTAGCTGCGAAACACCCATGAATTGTCTGGTGATTTGTGCTTGTCTAGTTGTGTTCTAGTTGTCTTTATAAAATAGCTACTTTATCCATCTTTACCTTATCAAGTAAAACTTTTAAAGAATGCTATTTACGTACGTTTCGTTTCAGCCTTGACGATTTTGCTAAACATTCCGTCGCCTAGTTCGTTACGAGACAATACTTGGAAGTCATATGCCGTGTTCTGACTAAGGCTAAAGATTGTCAGATTCGTCGCCCCGTCAGGGTACACACGGATCGTTCTCCAAGCGTTGTCCCCTCTATCTGATTCACGATACCTGAAAACAAAATAAAGAAAAAAGTAAAGAAATTATCTCATAATTATTAACTGTTCTAGATAATATTTCTTCAATGTTCATAATTTATTAGTCAATTTTGAAGCTACAGCTTGTTTCAAACAAATGTTCTATTTGCTAAATCATTTTTCCCCCTTCGAGTGAGCTATTTAGCTAACGCAACTCTTCTAGCAAATGTCAGGCTGGGGGGGGAAATCATTTGTTATTCTTAATTCAGAAATCACACTGGAATTTGAATGTCTTCCGTGTCAAATGTTATAATTAATCACGAAGGACGGATAAAAAATTCTAATTAAAACCCGAATCAAAATTAATATTAGAAAAAATTATAGTTGCAAATGAATTCAGATTTAATTAGATCCTCATTAGGTTACGGATATAGCGAATAATTAAATAATTAATTAATTGCGAGGACAGGTAAAGTTAATTGCATTTGCATTTAAACGGTGAGAGATAATAGCAGTATTAGAGAAATATAGATCGTAGAATTTACATTTGACATTTATATTGTAATTTCAAATTTAATTTCAAGAAAGTCAGCACGCTCGTAGCTATAACTTTTTATTTCGGGGTTAATCCCACATCAACTACCAGGTTAATGTAGGCCTATTTATCAAGTAAGTATTAATGTTAAAAATCAATAATTTTCATCACTAAATTAAATGAACATATTTTCATCTTCCCGAAATAGTTATCGGATGTATAAATTTTTACAATAATTTTTAAAGGATGTTAATTAGAAAAAGTGAATTAGTTAGGCTGCGCATATAAAACGAGCAGAGGATTGTTATTTTTACAAAATATAAGAACGTTGTTCGTTAATTTTAGATTTCATCCGGTCATTAATGTGTGAGCAGTATTTACAGGTATTTGAGTAATAAGAATGAGAAGGGAAAGGACAGAGAAAGCAATAAAGGAGGAAGAAGAGTTTGGCGATCAATTTACCAGACAATGTAGTGTTGAGCGAAACCGCCGTCATAAGCTGGCAACCATGACACCGTCGCCTCAAACGTGTTCGTGGTGACCGTCACGTTCGTCGGAGCGTGAGGAGTTGTGCCTAGACCATTAACAGAAGTAGAATCATCTTTTGTAACATTTTTTCATTACTGCTCTCAAATCCATCATATTGGTTTATATACATATAAATATATTTATAAATTTGAAAGTCTAAAAAAAATTTATAGTGCAAATAAAAAGTAGTGATCATGCATGTTCTTAAAAAGTTAAACTTTAAAAAAAAAACAAACGAAAACTGAAAATTTCAACATAAAAGAAAAAATATTTTAAAAGTTATGTTTATTGCATTTGAAAAGAAATTCAATATAAACAAACATAAAATAAGTCTAACCTCACAAGATACATATATTGAAATAATTTAACTCACCTACAATGGACAATAAAATGAAGAGAGAGAGATAGAGAGACTCTAAAAATTAACAGCTTAAAAATGCATGACCGTATTAACCAATATTTTTTGTTTTGTTCTTTGTTCTTATTTTTAAGGGGATGGAAGCGTGTCTTGATACTCACTTTCCACAAGAAGCAACGTGCTTACTACAAGAGTAGCAATGTCATTTTGCACGACGCATTCGTAGTAGCCATGATCCTCCTTTCGCAAAGATTTGATGGTTAGGTTGCCTCCTCGCATCATTGCTCGGTCCCTCGGTAATTTGGCTCCATCGGCCTTTAAAAGAAATTAATGAACAAATATCAGTATAATTAATGAGTTCGAAATACGTATATGCAAATTAAAATTCTTTTGTGGACAAGAGGTCTCGTCATCGGTTTATTATCCCGTTTCTCATAATTAATATTAATTTAGTAATTCTCCCCAGAAAATTATCTTGAATTTAAATAATTTGGTTTTCCAAATAAATTTATTATTAAATTGCTTGAACTTTTTCATAGTAACTTAAGCAAACAGATTTCATAAAAAATACATTTATAATATAAAGAATGATCTGATAAATGCAGTAAATACATTTTAGAGAATTACAAGTGCTGCTAAGAGCGACCATGTCTCCAAAGAGAAGCGCCTAAAGTAAACCTTTTCGTGGAATGGTGGATTAAAAATTTTAAACTTTTGTTGCATTTATACTTAGTTCATTCTAAAATCTCATAGCATTTATATGTTTAATTTCGCTAACACTAAACAGTAATAAAATGTTTGCATGTCAGTGATTCTTCTTCCGCAAGATTATCACTGGATTAACTGCCGCAGGCCATAAACGGAAAAAGATTACCTGAACGTTTTTTGTCGCAACTTATCTAATGTTTATAATTACATGACTTGCTTGTGAACTACATCAACAAATTCTACTTTTCGCATTCTTATATTCATGTAATCTTTAATTCTTTTTATTAATAGATATATAACTAAAGATATTTGTAAAATTGTTTCTAGAATGTGCATTTAAAATCAAATATTTTTAATCTTGAAAGTTTTTCAATGCAACTAAGTGATTCTTCAGTTTGGATTGTGTTACAGAAAAGCTTAGTGCTCCTGAGATGAGTAAAATAATGGCTCATCCTAAAAATGTTTTCTTCCATCTCTGCTAACCTTGCCGTTCCAACATTAATCTACAGGATTATCAAGAAACTAATCCGGGCTCTTTGGTTGATCCTAGATGGAAGACATATGGCCTTTCGCTTCATAATTAGAAAGTTCCTGAGCTTTTTCTTTTTTTGCCTGCGGCAAGCTTTGAGCGGTGAATTACAGGCAAACACTTAAGGAACAAAAAAAATTATAAGTATTCTTGAAGTATTAGATATCTTAACTTTCATAGAGGATTTTCTGTGCAATGTTTTTTTTGAAATAATTCTTAGCTTAAATAAATAGTGTACTATACTACTATCGTTATAGTTTTATTTTTTCTAAAACGAAGTTTATTCGCAATTTTTACAGTGCTTGTTTAACAGATTAAATCATTCTTCATTCCTAAACAATATTCAACTCTTCAATAATGACGAAGCTGCTTAAGGAATGAAAACTGTTTTTCTCTAATTTTAAGATTTTCTACCACCTCGATCCTCATATATTTAGTGCAAAAAGATGGAATATATTTCAAATATTTATTGCAGACAAACGGTAAAAGATAGAAACCCATTCCACACATTCCTGGATAGAGGAAGGTTCATTTTAAAAGGCCACATAGAATTTCCATTTATTGGCACACTGCGACGCTGATGCTTCTTTATCTAACTAAAGCTCTAGATAATCAGAGCTTTATATAGAGCTTTAGTTATAAACTAGATAGCTTTATTTGTAACCAGAATCTGTAGACTCTGTTCGTAGTTATGTTTCGTGCGCTGCAGTTTGTGAAGTGTGAATCTTCCAGTATGAACCTGTAAGTCGCTCAAAATTTACTTATATGGCGGCTGTTTGTTGAACCGACGGCAGAATTCACGTTGCATTAGAAAAATGGATTCACACTTCGTAAACTGCAGAACTCAAAACGACTTCTTCTCTGGTGTCGTCATTTTCTTATAAACAAGAAACAGCTTGAGTGGAACTGCAGGCGGGATTTTAATCTTTAAACTTTAAATCTTGGAATGTTCTTTTATCCAGGAGATGTGCGGAATAGTTTTCTTTTACAGTTTGTTTGAAATAATTGTTTTCTTCTGCGAAACAACATTGAAATCGTACCCTGGCTGTCTATGTTTGTCTTTTAATATGGTGGAAGAAGTATAATTATAAAACAATTCGCATTTTCTAGGCACATGAATTTCATCTGTGAATTGGCCAATATTGTCGAGATCGAAACATTACAATTACATTTATCAGCTTTTATTATCCATGAAGATCAGGGATAAAAACTCCGATTTAAAATTTTTATAATGGCATAATTCTTTGAACGGTATAACTATGACTATACCGAGTAGCAGTTTGATCAATAATTCTAAGCGATATTTAAGATTGCATGGCATGCTATATTTTATATTACTTTTTAAATATGTATAAAGAATTTCAAACTCTAATCCGTGACAACGCCTTAAAATTTATGTATGTAATGCTCAAGCTTATTTAAAAAAATACTGAAAGCGCATTCCAAGATTCCATATATAAAAAAATTCTTACAATATAATAAAGCAAAAAAAATTTAGTCTTATGCATCGATTTTTTACCCACCTCCGTCAACTTCAAAAGGTGCTATGCACGCAAAGGATTCTTCAAAGTCCAACTAAAATGAAAGTTGACGGTGATGAAGTGAAGACTACATAGGGTGGAAGTGCCGTCCAACTCAATTCTTTCTTCACGTCTACATTTACACCTTAACATCATTTCTATTCTCTCGAGAGTACTGAGATGGACTTTACTGCTCCAAACCATCCGGAGGCTGTATTGTAAGATTTAGGGGCGCAATAATAAAAAAAGAAGATGTTAGCTCATATCGAACTAGGCTATCTTCAGAAGCTTTCCCCTCTGTCTCTCTCACTAGCCTTTTCTTCAAAGTATGATTGCTGCTACAAAAGTGACTCTTTAAATTCAATGAAAAGGAACTAAGTTCACACCTTAAACACAGACGTTAATGACAATAAGAGAACATGGCCTTCCTAGAACACAACATGAACTTGCCGAATAAAGAATTTTCTTCCGGTTTTCATTCAGTAAATCACAATTTCTCATCAGTTAAGCAGCCATGTTTGCTAAAGCTTATTAAACAAGATATCATGAAGAAAAACATATATAAGAGTTTTTGTATATAAATAATAATAAATCAGTAATATCTTATGTATAAATAAGAGTTTTGTACAGTTTAAAATATCTTATGTGGGCAAGAGGAATGTTTTTCTCTTATTGTATTTCATCCACAGTTTTGTTCAATTTATTAAAATGACATGATATTGCAAGAGTATGTAGATCTTGTATTAATATTATGAAATAATGTCAAATTGTAATTTCAGTAATACTCTAATTTATTCTCTATCTCAATGCATTTCACCAGTCGGCATCTTCAGGGGAAAATATTAATAGAAAAAAATTTGCTTAAAATGACAAAGATTTAAAATTTTTGGAAATATTTAAAATAAACAAAATATTAGTAACAAATAAAATAAAGAAGAAAAACCACAATTCCATAAATGAGATTTTTAATCTGAAGCAAAGGTGTACATTTCGAAGACCCTGTCCTCTTCATCAGCGTGTCAAGCCTTCCATTTGGGTCTTTGAAATGTACATCCGTAGCTCCAAATTAAAAATTACATTTTTGGAATTATGGTTTCTCTTCTTATTTTATTGTTATTATCGTTTGTCCACAGTTTTTGGCATTATACAATTTGAATTTGTAATAAACAAAACTATTGTAACGATTAGGAAACAATTAAAAACAAACAAAGCTCCTATAGTGATTATGGTATTATATTGGGAAAACGGGCCGAAAATTTCGAACCATTTTTAAGGAACATCTAAATTCAGTGAACTGCGTGAACTCGTGTGTTTTTCGTGCAAAAATGGCATTTCAAAATGAAGAAAAAATATTACACTGGCAATTGCTGTTGCTGGACTAATTGAAATAACAAGAATTAAAAGAAGGAGGGCTTGGTTGAAGGAATTTAGACGCCATTATGGTCATCTATCGGCCTCGGTGGCTCAGCGGTTGCGTGATCGCCTCTGATGCCCCAGGACGCGGGTTCGACCCCGGCCGACGAGCCTTTTTTCAGGGGGAAAATCCTGAGATCACGCACTTCCTTCGGAAGGAAAGTAAAGCCGTTGGTCCCATGTAGTCGTTTGCCGGCTGCACGTTAAAGAACCCTTGCGAGGCAAAATTTGCGGCCCCTATAACGCCGTCCTGAAATGACCATGGCATTTGAAAAGGACGTTAATACCAAACAAACCAAACCAATCATCTACCATTGATACATGAATTACGTGAAAATTATCCGAAAGTCTTCAAAAATTACTTGCGGATGAATACTCATCTTCTGACATCTTATTCAAAAAAGTGGAACCCAAAATCGACGAACATCCATGTTTAAAGAAAAAAAGGTGCAAAACACTAGATGAGAATCGACTGCACGCTTTACGCTTGAGAAGAGTGTGTGTGTGTGTGTGTAAAGGCACCTTCTGAGATGATTACGTGCGTGCTTAACCGCAAGCATTCACCTGATCTTGCACTGCCTTTACACAAACGCTCTTTCCTGTGCGCCCACGTGTAAAGGCACCTAATGTCCTGCATGGGTCCAAAGTTGTGTTTTTTGATTAGAACGTAGCCGATTTCCGTGTCATCTTGTATGGTTTTTGTCCTAGGGTTGAGGATGTGCTTGCACTTGTTGGCTGTCCTGTAAGCCCCGGTCCCTGAATATATTGGTAATCCCAGTGATCTCAGGTTCAGTTTAGGTATAATTAGTGTACTTCGGTGGACAAATAGCCTTGCCAACTTATAGTCGTTCATAGTTCCTGATGATGAGTGTCGAAACGCGTTGAACTCGTAATAAACGCTACCATATTGCTATTCCCGGACCGTTTTATTTATTAAAAAAAAACACTCGAAAAAAAACTAGATAGTGCCGAAAGCAAAATATTTGAATCTAAGTGTTCAGAAAAAAGCTTACTGTTAAATAACCAAAAAATTAGAAACAAACTTGCTTTTTCATCAAATAAAATAAAGAAATTATATTATAATTTTTAACCATTTACATGTAGTTAGAAACAAAGATGAAAAAACTATTTAATATCTCATTTGAAATATACTACAAAAAATTCCCGTAATTTTAATTTGTTTTTAATTGTTTTTAATCGTTACAATAGCTCTGTTTGTTTTAAATATTTCCAAATATTTTAAATCTTTATATCATTTTAAATAAGTTTTTTCAATTAATATATTCCCCTGAAGATACCGACAGGCAAAATGCATTGGGATAGAAAATAAATTGGAGTATTACTAAATTACTATTCGACATTATGACATTATATAAAATGACATGAAACTAATAGCCTTAAAAAACTCTCCTATCTCAAGCTAGTACACAAAATTCTTAGATTTGAAATAAAGATATGTGAAATTAAAGGTGAATGGACAGATAGTTTATTTTGTGAAGGAAACTTAAAAGAAAAATATTAATGTAGGAACAATAATTTATTCTCTTTATAGACCTGCTTTTAGTTTCAAAATTTTCTATATTCTTTAAGTATTTTAATAATGGTTTAGGCCTACTTTTATAAGCATCATTATCCGTCATTACACAGGGTCATTAACTGAAAAAAATGTCATATGAACATAAGTCGTATTCCAACTAATTACAGAATTGCAACAGGTCAAAGTTTTATTATTGCAGTAGCAAATTCGTGCATATTACCATTAAAAGCTCAAAATACAGTCCATTAAAAATTGACAACCACTTGCTTGTTGGCATCAATACTCTTGAACAGTTCCTGCAAAAGAATAATTGATGCGGCCATTAACGATGCTATAGTTGGTGATTATGATTCCAAGATTCGTATATGTCGTGCTTGCATTCAGGCTCAAGAGGGACATTTTGAGCACTTGTTATGTTAAATCGCGTACTCTCTTATGTTTTTAAAGTAAATGTTAATTATAATCTCATAATATGTTTTGCTTACCTATTTGCTACTACAAATAATAATAGAAATTTAATAAAAAATAAAATAAATTTAATAAATCAAAAATAAGAAATAAATCATAAATAAAAAGCTGACGTTTCGGATAGAGGCTATCCTTTGTCAAAGCAGGGAGCATAATTCTATCTATCCAAAACGTCAGCTTTTTAGTTTTGATTTATTTATTTTATTTTTTATTAAATTTCTATTATTTATTGTATTCCAGGGTTCTTGTGTCTCGTCCTTCCGTCAGCTATTTGCTACTACTGCTACTACACTAATAAAAGTTTGATCTGTTGTAATTCTGCACCTAATTGGAATACGACTTATGTTCATATGACATTTTCTTCTCTGACCTTCCTAGAAAAATTGTAGAAGTTTTTTACACTCCTTGTTAATTACGCTGTGTATAAAGTATGATAGTTGGTTTTTAAAGCCTCAAATTGAGAAAAGGAAAAGAAATGCAAAGGAATAAGTTAAAATGGCTGGCAAATATTTTAACGCTTTATAATACGTTAGCTATGTAATGAAGATGATTTTTTGATATTATTTTCCCTTTGTTATAATTTATTATGTATTATTTTTATTTTTTTATTATGCATGCAAATATTATTCCTCTTCCCTATTTGTATGTCTTGTTACTTTTAAACATTTGATAAACATTATAAGATAAGAATTTAGGGAAAAGATTAATAACTAAATAAAAAAGAACCGATAAACGAATCAAAATAGGAGTAACTTCGTTATTTGCATATCGTAGATAAAATATTCTAAAATTATTTTATTATTAAAGATTGTACAACATAAAAATTCTTCATTTAAAAATGCCGAAATGGAATTTATTGAAAGGTGTAGTATACTTCAAATCTCTATGAACCAAACAAACTTTAAACATTAAACAAAAAACAAGCATAACTGCTAATGAATTTTCTGAGAATCCCAAAAACCAGGTTTCAAATTTCTAAATAAATTATCGGTTACGGAAACAATTTCTTTCAAAAAAAAAAACATGAATCGGATTACTAACAGGTTGAATGCGATATTTTTCACTCACTGAAGCTTAATTTTATTTTAATTACTTTAAATAGAAAAAATAAAGAAACCTTATAAGGTATGAAAACATCATAACGTTTTAATAGGCCAATGCGCATTGACAAATGTGTCATTAATAACGCATCGTTTTAAAATTTTACGTCGGCGGAAAAAACAGGAATTAAAACTTCGTCTTATTTATTCATTTTCCAGAATTATTCTTCTAATTTAAAACTTTCAATTAATTCAATCGTTAAAAGTGTTTTTTTTTTGTATTATTTGAAAGTACAAATTTAATCAGATCATGAAAAATTTAAAGATGAAACAGGAAAATCGATAATAATAAGCAACGTTTCCATTAAGGGCTAAAAACAAATGCTTTTTCTAAGTTTTTAAATGAATAAATGATAGCATAAAAAGGAAGAAAAACAAAACAAATTTCCTACAACAGGATGCTTTAAGTTTATTTATTAGAAGAGCGATATTATTATTAATGAACAGCATTTTTAATTTACGTTTAACGCCCATAATTTTTACTTAAAATGCATTTATTTCAAATGGTTTAATGAGCGTCGTCCAATTTCATTTTGCTTTGCAAGCGACATACCGTGTAATTAATAATCATGAATTACGGAAGAAAGAATAATCAACAAATAAATTTGACTTGGCTAAATTAAATTACTAGAGATCATCAAGCGATTGTAAATTAAAGTTATAATTTATTTAAAGGAACAACAATTAAATAACAAATAAAAATATTAGATTTATATTGGTCTCAATTTTCATTTTGAGTCTATGACAGATAAACTTTAAAAACAAAATTTTTACAGCGATTAAGTAAAGAGCTTTTAATTATATAAATAAAAATATTGGCATAGCAATTATATTATTATAAAGGGGCGCATAAAATTTTATTTTTAAGATTCAGGACATAGGAATTCTTCCTTGCCAATGATATGAGGGAGAATATTGACTCTATTGCTCGCAGCAGCAGTTGAGCAACGTTTTGCTGTATGATTTACTATCAGAATATGCAATAAACACTTTCTTTTTCCTAAGGATGTGCTTCACATTATTGCATAAATGTTCAATTTCTACCCATAAGCTGCAGTAAAAAGCGACATAGGCAATAACTTGTCATGCATCAGATCCTATATTGCTGCCGTATACTACATCTTCGTAAAATATATGCTACTCCTGGACAAAATTATAAACTAACAATTGGCCCAAGACTTTAACGTAAAAGAAATAATTATTTTACAAACTTGATACGCAAATGTATTCACTATAAAATGACAACTAAAACTGTCTCACGTTTTTGTATTCATAAACTTTTAAAAATCGGAGAAAAGCAAAAAAGAGGTACATTCAGCTTGGCCAAAATTAACAAAACTTAGCCTACAAAACAAATTGTTTCCAGCATTACTTCGTGGGGTATTCATTTTTTCTAAAAAAAATTTCAAACATTCTGTTTGGCATTGAATCAAGAAGGATATGAAGGTATCGACTGAAATACTTTCCAATCCATCCATAATTGCATTTTTCAGATCTTGAACACTTTGAAACTGTCTATGATCTTTGTAAACCTGGCGTAAAGCTTTCCTCGGGCATTTTCATTTGGATTGAGGTCTGGGGAACGTGCTGGCCAGGCTGATTTTTTTAAAACCATGTTTTCATCATGTCTGAGATGTGGCATGGAACATTATCTTGTTGGAAAGTTCATTTCTTTGCTTACAAGGAACTCAGCATAAGCTCCAAATTATTCTTCTAGAACCTTTTATACCCCGAGAAATTAATCCGACCAGCAACCATTACCAGATCACTTTTACCCATAGAGGAAAACGAGCCCCTAACCATAAGAGAACTACCATTCATTCATTTGACGACTCATTTCGACCTTCTTTTCTTTTTGTAGATTATGTCAGCAGGCATCCAATCATTAGAGCCGTCTACCTTAAACCTCTTCTCAACTAAAAAAAATCATTCCACACCTCTCGTGAATTCAGAACATTTTTTCTTATGCAAGGTTCAAAGTTTCTGCTTTATGAATATGTTTCAAGGGCGATTCCCTTCTCATCTTCACATAAGAGATAAGTGTTCATCTCTGTAGATCAGTAAATAGTTCGTCGAGAGCAGTCCAAAACAAGAATATCAATAATACTGGCAGCAGAAAGATTTCTCTCAGTTGGAGAGTAGCGAAACATGAGATTCAGCTCTGGAGTTGAGGATTGTCTTCCTACCCGTTCGCTTTTTCACTTTGCCATTCTTGCTATTACACCTCTAACATCAATCAGAGAACTACTTATGGAACTGCAATTTGTCTCTCGGACATCGCAAAAATCATGCAGCATCTACTTCCACGAATTTGCTCTTCCTTCAGTTCAGTTTTTCGTAACATTGTGAAAGCAGGAAAGAAACAGCTGCTTAGATTGTCAAATAATCTGTTATTCCTAATTTTATTCTAAAATGCTTAAATTCATTCACATAAAGTGGACAGAACCATCTTATTCAGGATGAGTTTATGATTTTCGCCAAACTGATTGTACATCCTTTTTGTTTTTCTCCAATTTTTGAATACAAAAGTATGACAAGTTTTAGTGGTCATTTGGTAGCTGAATATGTTTGCCTGTCAAGTTTGTAAAGTAATTTTGTCTTTTTCCTATAAATCCTATATATCTATAAAAATAGTTTTGTTTATTTCATGTGTAGTGTCTAATTCTTAAACTCTAATTAATCTCTATTTTTTGAACTCTATTATTTCCTCGAACTCCTTCGCTTTGTTAAACGATTGTGTTAAAATTATTTCTAAATTTCGAAGATACAAAATCGAAGATGACTTCAACACATAAAAATAAAAATTTCAACGTTCAAAATCTTATCTGTTAATAAAAAATAAGTTTCAAAATTCGAAAAAGAAAAATCATCTCTCACTCGTCGCCATTTAATTTCTGGCGTAGGTTGACCCGTGGCCTCGCAAGGCATCTTCACTTCTCCATTCACTGTTCTCTGATACATGTCTTGTGGCTTTCGGGATATCACTGGCGGATCTAGAAAGAAATGAGGGAAAATTGAAAAAATAAAGAAAATATTTTGAAGAGAACGTCAGCGAAAGATATTCAACTTTCATCTGTGCATTTGGACATCATCTTAATCCTATTCTAATCAAACAAATCAATCCTTATTTATGTTTAAAATGAAAATTGAAAACTGTCATTTAAAACTGATCTTTGTAATTCGATTATGTTACCTTTCACCAGGACCTGCATATTCGCAGATCTGCCTGCAGTGCCATGGGTGTTATAAGGCGTGCAAGAGTAAGAACCTTGATGTTCGCTCGTCACCTTCAAGAAATAATAAATAAGGTTTTTTCTCACTATTTTTCAAAAGAATTTCTCATTTCAAGTTATAATCCTTTCATTAACGTATCTTACTTTCTGAAACAGAAGAGATCCGTTATTCAGAGTCATGACACCAGGCGTGGTTGCAGGTTCGAAAATCCTTCCATCTTTGCTCCACGTGATGAACTGGTACGGAGGATTCGCTTCGAAGTAGCAGTGAACAGTTCCAGAGAGTGCAGACGGCAGATACTGAACTGTCGGAGTGTAAGTCACTCTTGCAGGATCTGGAGCAATTGAATGATCATTTTTTAAAGTTTTCTTAAGTTAATTTTTAACCATGAGATGAGAAATAAGAAAGATGTCTAATTAAGCTTACAACTGAATATTATGCAAATGAGTAGATTACGTGTATAAAAAATCCCAATACTTTATGAATTGTGAATATTAGACTAAGAAACAACACAGGTTATCATTTTAACTATCCCTAAAGAAGATATTTAACCATGTTTTTGTTATTGTTATATCAATTCTAATATAATATTAAACTCTTAAACTAACAAATTTTCATTGTGGAAGGATACAGTTTTGATAAATGATTATAAAACTCCGATTGTTATAAAGAAAGATTGGGATACAGAAAAAGCACAACCTAGTTGTTTAAAAAGATCAATCGGTTTTAATCACCTGCTGATTTTTTCATAGAGAAAAAACATCTTGTCCACCTTTGTAGAGCATTTCTCAAATTATACAAAATATAATCTAAGCATTTTAAAGTTATTTTTAGCAAAGCTATGTCCTTTTCATTTTACCCTTCCTTGGAATAAACCGTTTTTAAACCTGACATGTCAGTTCTCTTCCCTGTTAACAGTTACGGTTTCTATAACAGTTACGGTTTCTAGTATCTTACTCGTTTTATGTGTGATAGCAATTGTCATAGTTCATTTGTAAGATTCTATGAGCTCGACAACATTACCTTTCAATAATAATAGGCAACTGATACTCCACAGAAGAGTGTTTGTAAGTTCCTTACTCTGGACATTCATTAGTCCAAGGGTAATTTAAAGAAGTCAATACTGCTATTTGTGTCACTCATTTTATGATGTGCTTGGTATACAGCTCTTGGCATACAGTAACTACTGCGTTAATGAAGGGTTCATCCTGTTAACTTCAAAACTGTGCTATTAGCTTGTGATTGTCATCTACATGTATTGTCATCTTATGACTGTATATTTCTACTTTGAAAAAAACCCAATAGTTTTCTCTTTTTGCTCATCATCCTGAGGCTCATCTGCATCAATTTTTCATTTAGTGGGAGAACCCTTTTGCCATTCAAACCCAAAGAGTACCGAAAAGGCCTAGCATATCCTCGATGATTAAAAAAAAGAGCTCCCTGGATTCGAGATTTTATTGTAGGGAACCTATTGAGCATACTGTCATTATAAGAATGAACGGTACACAGAATTTTATTCAAATAATTCTGCACATGGCTGGTTTCACACGGGGTCGCTAGGATCGGTGCTGAGATGGATCAGGGTCGTGACAGCAGAGGAGAACGCGTTGATGGCATGGCCTCCTAGATCTCATGCTGTGTTTTTTTTCTAATGGACCTATGTCAAAGAGTCAAATATACCTGCCCCCAATACCAGCATTTTGAATGAATTACCTGATTAAATTAACACTGCAATCGCTACATCGAATTGGACATTCTGTGTCGTGTTTGGACAAAATTAGAATATCGCACTGACAAAAGTTTAAGTTCATTGATTGGTTTATAGTTTATTTTAAAATGTGAGTTTAAAAATACCAAATTAATAATATAATAGTATAATGTATAATTACACGGCAAAATAAAGTTTGAAACAGATTTGCAAACTAAATCGAATTTTCTTAACAAACATTTCAAACAAGCTGCGAAAAAAATTTAAGTTCAACACTTAAAAATAGATTAACCCGTTTAACATATTGTCCATGTTTAAATTTGAATAATACTGAATCAGGAATATAATATAAATGAACATCCTGCTCAAGTCATCAAACACTAGATGCCTAGAGGCAAACATTTGACAGAATTTCAGAGAAATCAGATTTCAGATCCCAAAACTGAAGGTAAATCAAACGAACAAATTTCACAAATAATTGGATGCAATTTATGAGCTGTAAATGCAGCTGTAAAAAATCTTGATCAAAAGTCATGCAGAAAATGATTTAGAAGATCATTCATGGGAGGTAAGCAAAGTTGCAGTTAAGAGCAGCATCTAACTCTTAGTGGACAGCCCGCCAACTTGGCACTGAAGCAGATTTATCATCAAGTGTGCGTACCATTCAGAGGTTCCTAAAGTCTACTCCAGCTTTGCAGAAGAAAAAAAAAGATAAAACGAAAACCAAATTTGAACCAACACGACAAAGATGCCAGACTGAAATTTTCACGACAACATATGATTGGGAACACTGAATGGAGAAAAAAAACATCCTCAGATAAAAAAAAATTATACTGGATGGTCCAGACGGGTTGTCTTATTATTTTCATGAAAAGAAAAAAAATGGGCAAATGATGTCACGAAGGCTGTGTGATAGAGGACCAGTGATGATTTGAGAGGGGCGGGTTGAATTCTGCACAAAGAGTTCTATACTGGTTTGAACAGAAGAAAATTTGATATTTTAAATTACTAGGGCTTTCGTCTGATCTTAACCCAATAAGAAATCGGTGGAATAACATGCAGAGTATGCAAATAGAAAACAATATACAACAGTTAATGAATTGAAGGCTACAATTGTTCAAGCATGAATGAAATTCCACAATCTACAATTATTTCTTTATATAAATTGATGTTATAATCAACAAGGATTCCTTAACACGCAATTAAATTGTATTGTATAATTTGTTTAGGTAGAGAACTTAAACTTTTTTCGCGCCCTGTTTGTTATTTTTTGTCAATAAAATTTGATTGAGTTTGCAAATTTATTTCAAACTTTATTTTGTAGTGTACTTATATATTATAAAATTACATTATTAATTTGGTACTTTTAAAACTAACAATTTTTTAAATAAATTTGAAAATAAATTAGCGAACTTAAACTTTTGTTGCACACTATACAGGGTGAGGCATTTATCTTGAGACAACTGAATATCTCGAAAACTAAGCATTGTACGAAAAAATAGGAACCCCTATTTTTAATGGTATATTCAGATTGTACACAATATTCGAGAAATGTTTTATGCTTGGTGTTTTTTTCAAATGATCCAACCGTTTAGGAGATAGAGGCCCTGAAATTGTGGAACTTTTAAAGTTTTGAACCCAATTTTATCGACGAAGACAAAGAGATAGAGAGTGGGTTTTACAGACATTCCTATTCTACTTTTTAATGGTCTTTAAGAATCCGAAGTCAAAATTTCAAAAATCCAATATTTTTCAATACACACGCATAGGACAGCTGCCCCCAAAAGTTTACTTGTGCACTAAAAAATTTTGAATTTTTGAAATTCTGACTTCGGATTCTTAAAAACCATCAAAAAATCGAATAGGAACGTCTGCAGACCAACTCTCTATCTCTTTGTCTTCATCGATAAAATTGTGTTCAAAACTTTAAAAGTTCCACACGTTCAGGGCCTCTATCTCCTAAACGTTTGGATCAATTGAAAAAACACCAAGAATAAAACATTTCTCGAATATTGTGTACAATCTGAATATACAATTAAAAATAGGGGTTCCTATTTAAGATTTCAAAGTTACCCCCTCTCCCCAGCCCCCCTCAAAAGGGGGGGGGTAATTTTTTTAACTAATGAATTTCCCCCGCGAAATAATTCACTTTTGATTTTGGACATTTTTTCGTATAGTGCTTGCTTGGTTTCCGAGATATTCAGTTGTCTCAAGATAAATGCCTCACCCTGTATATTCTTCGTGTCACGCGAGAAAGCCATCTAGGGCATCTCTGTCTCAAAAAAACTCAGTTAGTCTGCAATAAACAGGATGATTTTATGAGATCAGGGAGATCTTATTTAATCGTTAAGTACTTCATAAGAGTACTGTACTTCATGCAACTTTTCTGATCGTTAAGTGAGAGAAAATTTAAATGGTTTTATACTTGAAAACGCACACACTTGAAGAATTGTAGGAAGTAATTTAAATTGGTAAGAATTAAAATACTTGCTGAGGTGAGTGATGTAGTTTTAAGAGCATTACTTAGAGTAATAAAAATATAGCCCAAAATGTTTTCAATTTTTTATTCTTTGTAAATGGACTGACAGATACTTACATTCGACATCCAGATAGGCTGAGGCCGTGTGAGGTGTACCAATGCCATTGCTCACTTCGCAGGTGTACTTGCCCATGTCGTCGGAAGACAGAGGATTGATAACGAGAGTCCCATCCCGGCGAATTATCGTCCTGGTCTCTAACCACGTTAAATCTTTTATTTCGATATCATTCCTATACCTATAAAATTTACACAAAAACCATTAAGTCAACTGCTTCGCAAAATGATATTTTTTGAAAGATTGATACTAAAGTACCATCTGTGTGTTATATTTCCCGGTAGCGCTCGAGCTTCACATATGAACTCTGCTTTTTCACCTTCCATTTTCGTTATATTCTCGGGAGGAGACGAAATAACTGCTCTTCCTGTAGGATAAAAGAATTTAGAGTGGCATTTTTAAACAGGGAGTAGACAAAATATTTCATTAAGACTATTCTCTCATTTCATTATGCTTTTTTTTTCTTATAAAGATTTCTTCCCACCATACCAGCAACAATAACTTTGGTTGTGTGCGAGATTTTCCCCTCAGCATTCCGAGCCGTACATTTGTAATCCCCAACGTCTGTTAGACGGAGACTCATCACTTTAACTTCGTGACCGTTACTATAAATTTGGATATTATTTGTAGGTTCTAATGGACTATCATCCTATAAATAAAAAAGTATCACATTAGAGCTGTACGCTTGGCAAAATAAAAACAGACTTGATGTCATATTGAGAGAACATTTTAAGATATAAAGTTATATATGATTTGGGAGAGAAAAATTATCTTGGAGCATTTCGTGATCGATCATATCAATTGAGTATATCAAGTGATGTAGATTGGGGGGGGGATCTGGAGAGCCAGCTAGAAAGTAATTATTTCTTCATTAAACGCTTGCAGGACTTATATTGGTCCTGTTGCCCCACGAATGCCTAAACGAGCGAAAGTTTTCATAAACTAGAGAATGTTTCATAAACTAATCTTTCAGACTGTTCAATAAAGAGAACTCGTTTCAAAGAATAAAGGCTTCATTATTTTTGTATAAAGAGTTGTAAGGATTCAAAATTTTAATGAACATTAAACGTGCATAATGCAGATTTTTGAATCCTTTTAGGAGCTCGCGAGAAAGGTTCCTCCTCAATATTATGAAAAGATAAAAGATTAGAATTTTACTGAAGGAATGCTATCGTGGTTCAGGATGGTGAGGACATAAAAGCGGTTTTGTGTTCAAAATCCGCAAATACAGATCTTTGGCTGAATTCAACATTTCTGGGGAACAAGGAGTGGCACTCGTGCGCGGATTTATGATAACTGGAACAACCACAGTGGCCCTGGTGAAATCCTTTGCGGGCTTTCGTGGTCGACCTGAGAGTGGGTTCTACAAATTTCATTAAAACCTCTGATAATTTTTGATTGTGGTCCTTCAGCAGAAATCCACAGTTTCGTAAACTTTGTTGAATACGGGGAGTCTCCTTTGTTCTATAATACACTATGGAAAAAGATGCTCGGCTTAGGTTAAGTTATTTCAACCGATTTTATGGCCAATCAAGATAAAATGTGCTCAGTTATCATAAAGGCAGCACCAGAGCACATAAGTATATTAATTCCGAAGGCTTGTAAAATGTATTAAAAGCACAAACTATGTCCTTAAAAATTTCTAAAATGAAAATCCAGATGCGCTTTGGAAGCAGCTTCTGCGTGAATTCATTGCTTCAAAGCGCTTACCTTGAGGCATTAAATCAAATGGAGAATGGGATTAATTAAAATTAATTACCGACTATTTACAAGAGGTAATAAATTCTTTGAAAATTTCCAATACAAATCATTGACTAGTGCTTATTGTGAAATAACCGCACCTTCTAGCAAAATAATTTAATCGGTTATATTGATTATTACTATGTTTATACATTACTATTAACAGCTTTGCAATCGAACATGGAGGATCAAATCTGTCAGCAAAATGAATAGAGGGAAAATGCGAAATCCAGAAGAATTTGGCAGTATTAGTTGCTATATATTGTTTCCTCTTTAAAATGCGATCGATATGTAAAAAGTACAATGTTCTTTAAAGATAGTTTTTTTTTCGATCTTTAACATCAATTGATAAATTTTATATATAATTTCCTTTGCTCATACCTTATACCATATAACATCAGGCCTTGGCGTACCGTCAGCTTCGCAATTTAGTACAATGCTGTCACCGACTTTTACATATATTACTTCTTGCGGAGTGACCGTAAAATGTGGTGGCGCTAGAAAATAGAAATAAAAATTAATGTAAATTTTTTAATTCGCCTAAACAATTTTCGCATTATTAAAAATTTTAAACAGTTTTTAATACATTCACTGGAGACGTAATCCAAACTCCAAAGGTGGCGATCTCTGAAAATCCCTATTCTCTACGATTATACGAAAGTTCATGTTGTAATATTATACAGTGAAATCTCGATTTATCGCTTTTTTGGGGACCGAAACAAGCAAACGATAAATACGGGAAAACGATCAATGCGAATGCTCATATAAACTGATCAAAAATGTTGAACATGTCTAAATAGAATCCACTGGAATGCCTGATGCTCGGGCCTGCTGAAAACAGTCAAAGAGAACATTTTCAAGCTCGCTGTAAGTTGATTCCTTGCTTGACTCCCTCTTAATAACTGACGAACCACACTTGGCAGCCTGATCTCTGATCTGTTTTTTTTTCTTTGCTATGATGGAATTCAAAGTTGATGGTGACAGGCCTACTCGCTTAGCTGCATCAGTTCTCTTTTCTAAAGTTTTTTTTATACCTCTTCAATGATCAATGTTCGGCTAATGTCCGTACACGATTCGCCATTCTCCAGTAACTGTAAATTGTGACAAAACAGATAGTGTACAGTGGGTTCTGTCTTGGTGTCAGAACAATGTGTAGTTTTTGTCTTTGCATAAAAAACAAAACTGTAAAATTTAGAACGCGTAGGGAGCATATTTCCCACGCTTGAGAAGAAAAGCAACACGCATGCTTTCTGCATTTCTAACAAGAACATCGTTCATGATTCCCACGTTTCTAAAAATCAAATGCGTTGTGTTTTTCCCTTCTTAAAAACCATAAACCCAGATTTCATGGTTCGTGGGACTGAAAATTGTGTTCGATCAATGCGGGAAAACGGTACATTGAGATACGATTAATGCGGGAATAATTTGAATTGTTTCAGTAAGCGTTTTTCTGGGACTATACAAATGATAGATGAATCCGACAAAACGATAAACCCGAAAACGATACATAGAGGTTTCACTATAGTTTAATTCTGATTAGTTCGTTACTTAAAAGTTTAATATTATTCTATTCAAAAATTCCATTACAGATTGCTACAGATGAAAAGCAAAAATTAGATTTTTAAAATTCTAATGTAAAAAAATCTCGAAATGGACTGTAAAGCTTCTATAGTAAGGTACATTTTGAATCATATATTTGAAATCATGCAGCTGAGTAAAAATATCATTTCTATTCTAAGATAAAAGGACTAGCGAAATAAAGAGAAGATCGAGGAAGGAATCAATAAAATGCTCTGAGAAAAGAACCCTTCAGTTCGTAATAAAAATTCTGATGTCTAAATTATGTAACGAAACATAGTTATAATTCAAAGATAGACACTAAATGTCATTCACTGATACGAAAATATATCAACAGTGCAAAGACTAATATAAATATGACATTATAATGTTGCTTATTTTTTTTAAGCTTACTGATTCACGAAATCGTCGGACTATAAGAAGTATAAGTAAAAATCGGTTTAATGTTCAGCTAAAGTTTTCTTTTGCAAAAGAGTAAAAAATATTTTTATTTCTTCTTTACAATATAGAGCGTGTAATTTCTACAGGCCTGATGCTTTCTAACCAATAAATGCATGTAATCGCTCAAATCATTGCCAATCGACGAGAATGCAAAAGCATTTGCTGAATTGATGGACGAAACTTTACAAATGGTTTGTTCACAACAAAAGTTCATCTGGGCAAATGCTCACAAATGCGTCGTTTACTGAATAACGAGTCCACATGCAAGACTTGATCACAATAGAGAACAAAGAATCGACTGCAAACACTGGAAATTTAATAAGTGAATTCGTTGTTCTCTACGAATACGTAATTAAACTAATGTTGATTTTAAACTAATTCACCAAACAAGTATTAAGAACTAAAATGTGTAATCGTAGTATTGTACTCTTACTGCCTTAGTTCTAGCTACTTATTCAAAGTACATTGTTATGTGTTTCTTCCGATATTTAAAACTTTAACATGATTAAATATGCCAAATAAATCAAAGCAAAATATGAAATCGTGTTATTCTCGAGGCTGAAAGACCGTCTATAACACTGGTCAACAACGTTTTTGCTACTGGGGAAAATATACACTGTCATTTCACTGAATTATGACCACCCGCTTAGTAATGGGAATAGCCGCTCTTCGCCGCTATAACTGCTGCTAGGCGTCATGGCATAGACGCAAGAAGTGCGCAGTATGTGTTCGATGGTATGGCAGTCCATTCCGCTTGACGCGCTGTCCACAGAGCTTCGAGAATCATAGGTGGAGGGTCCAGCTGCCGTACATGGCGATCAAGGTGCTCCCACAGATGTTCGATTGGATTGATGTCCGGCGAATTAGTGGGCCAAGGGAGCACTCGAAAGTCAGTAGAGTGTTCCTTGAACCAATCCAGAAGGAGACGTTCCTTGTGGCAGGGTGCATTGTCCTGGTGGAACACACCATCACATTGGGGGAACATCGTGAGCATGTAGGGGTGCACCTGGTCCGCTACGATTGACAGATAGACGAATCAGTGGACCTAACTGCTCCCAACAGAAGATCCCCCACACATTCACACTCCCCACGCCAGCCTGTTTCCGGCCCACAATAGCCTCCTGTAGTCTCTTTTCATGGCGTTCACGACGCACTCGCCATCGCCCGTCAATCTTATGGAGCAAGAACCTTGACTCGTCGGAGAAGGCGACCTTAGCCCACTCGTCTGTGGTCCAATGGCGGTGCTCATGTGCAAAGTCTAGGCGTCGTTGAAGATGACCCCTGGTCAACATGGGTGCAGCAACCATGCGTTGACTGTTCAGGCCCATCTGTAGCAGGGTGCATTCAACACGTCTGTTGGCACCACTGTTGAATCTGGTGGTCAGTTGATGAACTGCGGCTCTCCTGTCACCTTTTACGAGTCGTCGTAGGCGCCGCTCACCTCGTTGGTTGATGGCTCGTGACCCTTTAAAGTGATGGCGTTGGGACGCGATTTCTGTCCGTGCTGTATACCTTCACTACAGCGGACCGTGAACAGTTCACAAATCGCGCCGTTTCGGAGATGGTCCCACCCTTGCTGCGATAGCCTATTATCATCCCTTTTTGGATGTCCGTTAAATCCGGACGTTTACCCATCTTGAAGCTAGTGCACCTGCCGTTTGATGCACCAGCTTTAAAGCTTTCTCAGCCTGTTATGCAAATTTTTCAATGTGTAATCAATGGGGCGAACCATGCGTGTGCCTTGAAGGGGTGCTGGTCATAATTCATTGATATGACAGTGTAGATGTTCTAGACTAATTTGAGTGTTCTAATTCCAAATCTGAAATATAAATTTCTATATCACGTCATAGTAACTACAAATGTTATAGTAACTACAAATGTCTGGATGGTTGATACAAACCCGTTTACTTCTATTCATGGCGATCCTAAAAAAAATAATATGAATTTAGCATCATAATTAAATCATTTACAAGTAATCCCTATAGTAGTTACTGTATAATGTTTAAAGGTACAAAAAACAGCAGGATGGCAACAACTTTACATACTGAATTGATAGAGAAATTTGGAGTTCAGATTTGGAAGCAGCACATTCAAATTAGTCTAGAACACCTACATTTGTCAAATTAGCTGACAAAAAGTTTCTTTTTTGTTGACCAGTGTATTCTTGAATATTTCAAAACCTTTAAACTTAAGATTGTAATTTATTGATTTATAATCGTGTCATCGTTATTGTGCAGTAATAATTATTAAGGGTGATAACATCTTTCTCCAGTAATAAAAAGGAAACTTGCATTCTATTGTTAAATCACATCAAATGTTTGTACAGGGCTCAACTATGCGATGATGTTTGCACACCACACGTCTCGCACAGGTGTTTTACAGAAAAGTTTACACAAATACTTTAGACGTCTGTTTGTCTGACATGTTGTTGGAAGATGGGGAACTAAGAAGAATGGATTTTTGTTCTCCTCCCATTGCTGAAAATGACAGCGCTCTGAAAGCAAAAATGGCAGCTGCAATTCTTAGAAAACATATCAAACAGAACAAGTATTGTAAATTATTTGGAGATAAGGTTGAAATAATATTATACGAGATAAATATAACTGCTATGTATCCGCGAACAATAAGAGTTTTAATTTTCAAAATATTTTTTTATCCTTTTCAATAGTAATTTATGAATTATCTAGCCAGTTATCACCATCGACCACCTAACTCATTTATGTTTGCATGCGGCTACTTCCCGTTGTCCCTGTCTACATGAATTGGTATTTTAATAAACTAAATATTAATACAACAAAATTTTAACTTCATTACATATAATTTCTAGCTTTCAGAGAAATGGCTAATAAAAGAGAGACGTCAGCAATTTAATTTTCGTCTTCGTTGATGTTATCTATTCAATCTGTTGTTGAACCACTCAAAGTCTAATTGATATTGAACAAGCTTGATGTAGTGTTGAAAGGATGAATATTAAACCGCCAGTTTTCAATATAGCCCAATTGAAGATATATCCTGACTATGTTCACTAATATAACTTTAAGCGTATATGCTTTAATTTATTGAAAACTAGCTTTAGCAAATTTTAATTATCTTAGTCTAAATTTTGATTACATGATGATCCATATATTTGCTCTCTAAAGCGTATTTTTTTCCACATTTCCATCTCACTAGCACTCCAATTCAATTGAGGTAGATTCAGCACTCTAAATTCAATTTAAATTCAATTCTATAAACTCGTCCTCTATCGTGCTCGTTATTTTACATTGAAGTAGGGTCATTTCGCCCACTTTAATTCTTTTATTTCTCGTCTCTGTCTCTCTCTCTCACACTCTAAATCTCGAGGCCAACTTTAAGAGCAGGCTGCCTATAGGGCTGTCTTCGATGCTAATCAAATGCTGTTGAGCGGCAATAGTAGCAGGGCTCCGTCTCCATTTCGTTGAATCCGTGTTAACACTAATGACAATAGTCTCATTAAAATAACAGTACTGATAATCAATAGAGGGCCAACACAAAATGTGATGGAGGTGGAGGGAATGAGCACGAGAATCTATAATGATAAATTAATTACTGTTCCTATGAGCTCTGATCGCTTCTATTCGTCTTCTGGATTTGCATTGAAGTACTTTATCGATCGGTTCGAGAGCGAACGTGTAAAGCTCATCCGCTTAATCAAAGCTCGAATTTTTTTTTCCAATTTTCAAATGGAAAAATGGTTCCGCTAACATGGCCGCTATATGCAGGGTGATCCAAACTTATCTTGCATAATTGTTTAGGAACATTGTATGGTTCAAATGGAACAAAAAATGTCCTTTAAACATTAAATCTGGTTTCGATCGTGTGTGAGATATCGACATTTGTCTATTTTCTTTTGGAGGACGTGCCAATGGATGTACGAAGAAACCTCCGATTGCAATTGGACAGATGCCCGGCCCACTTGGTGGAGAAGTGCGAGACTGGTTGAATGTCAATTATCCGGACAGATGGATCGGTAGAGGTGGTCCAATAGCTTGGCCTCCTAGGTCACCGGACCTCACCCCATTAGATTTTTTTCTGTGGGGAACAATGAAGGAGGTCTACAGCAATCCGCCCACCGCCAGAGATGAGCTCATTGCATCCATTCAAGCTTGTAGTCGAGCAATTACACCCGACCAGATTGTGGCAGTTAGCAGCTTAGTTGTGCGAAGATGTAACCAGTGCATTAGAGCTGGTGGTAACCATTTTGAGAGGCTTCCTCGACATTGATTTGTTACTTTCTTCTTATTCTTATTCCTTGTATCATTTTAGTTTTGTTTTGTAGTTCAATGTGATGTTCTGTCATATGCAAAATAAAAGAGATCTGCACTCTTAAGTGTTTTATTTACTTGCTTTAACAACTCTACAAGAAAATAGACAAACGTCGATATCTCACTTACGATCGAAACTAGATGTAATGTTTATAGGATATTTTTTGTTCCATTTGAACCATACAATGATTCTAAACAATTGTACTGGATAAGTTTGGGTCACCCTGTATTATAACTTTCCCTCTTAATCCCATTGAAATTAAAATGATCAAATATTTAATTCGAAAATAAAGCTCTCTTTTATTGGGTATTTCAGTTTTAGGAAAAATATGTTAAACTTCTGGTTTGGTTTTTTTATTTGCTAGAAAACCAGAATAGAAGAACACCGTGTGATTTTAATTGTAATAGACACTATTCTTAAATTGTCCGTTTTAGCTTTAATACTAACAAAAGCAAAAAGTTTATTCAATGTGAGAAGAAAATAGGAACTCTTACTTTGTGAAAATAGGAACGAGGAATAAATACATCAAAATGGACACTAAAGAGCTTATATTGTATGAAGCACTCCTTTATAAATTGTGGATTAATTTCATTTGCAAATTAAAAATAAGACATATTATAATTTTAACGATACGTTTCACTGAAAATATCATAGATCTACTTCAATTATTAAGTAATATCAGGAATAAATGAGAAGGAAACTTGACTCTCAATAGCAATTCGTGGCTGCAACCTAATAGTGGTTTTTTCCCGAAAAAGCGACACTCGCGGTGGTTTTCCGAACTCAGTTCAATATGGCCCAATGAAGAGTTAGTTGAAAAAGCAGCATATTTCTGTCCAGATATGGACCAGAGAATAAGAGATTGAAAATTTCAGCGCTTACATCAAACAGAATAACAGATTTAAGCAGTATGGTGCAAGATGTTGGCGTTCAGAAAACCGCTGCGTGTATCGTTTTTTCGGAAAATAAGGACCACGAGGTTGTAGCAATTGAGAGTCATATATTTCTGGTAATATCCTAAAATATACGGATTCTTAACCCATTAATGTCCAAAATGTAAATTCAGACATATATTATTACTACCATGAATTAAAAATAAATTATTTCATTAAACAGATTTTGCAAGAAAAAAAATCTCAAAAACTCAATATTTCAGCAATTATCAAGGTAAGTAAAAAGTTCAGGGGTAGTTTGTCATCGTTAAAATGAAAAAGGTAAAAACCAAATGATTCAATAAAGATAATTTCATTTTCCCCTTCGTTGAGTTATCGCAACAATCCAAGTTTACAAAGGCGAGGTCAAAAACGAAAACACCGAGTTGGGTTGGTGAAGCAATGATTACTGCTCGATTGCTAACGTATTGCTGACTATCGTAGCAACAATGGTTTTCTTCACTAACTGAACTCGGTGTTTGCATTTTTAATCTCGTCTAAAGATTTCTCTTAGTATTAATTTGAATCTTTTAAAGTTTTTAACTACAAGTATAATCCACTCGGTCTTACTTTGTGAGAAATAATGATAACTGTATCAAATGTTACAATAAAAATTAAACATTGCATCACAATTGAAACTGAACATTTAAATTAGACACGCACATCATTTCTTACATTGAAAAGGGTATCGTAAAGATACACAGAAATAAATCTTCTTTTGCTCTATAATAATTCTCTATTTCTGTGTTTAACTACATTGCAATATTAAGAGGGCGCCATGTTGTACACAAGGTGAATTAAAACAATACAGACAAATTTAAGAGGATTATGCTTCACAAGAAAACTAATAAAAAGTTCATATGTCCGAAAATGCATAGTCTCCATGAAAATGGCAATAATTGGATGAATGATATCATGCCCCCATAACAAAGCAAACCAGTGTGGGTTTTTTTTGTTGTAGAGTTACTTTTCAGTGATTGTCGTGCAGCGAAGGTACAATGGTCCGGTATTCATATCAGGAACAAGCCGGAATGATTTTTACATACGGCAAAGCATATGGGAATGGTCTAGAGGTTACACGGATGTACCAAGAAAAATACCCCGACAGACACCACCGCCCGAATTACAGAATGGTACAGGCTGGAATGTTCGAACGAGTGTAGCAATCCCAACGAGGGCACTTCGAACATCTTTTGTAATGTTGATACAATTATTGTCACAGTCATGTCCCGTTCTGTACTAAATGCTCTATTATAGAGAACCGTCTATTTCCGGACATATGTTCATATAAGATTATTTTGTTCCTTTTCTATCAGTAATCATCTTCTGAAGTTTGTCCTTATTGTTTTGGTTCACCCTGTATTATAATATAAATACTTGGTCAAAAAAATTAATACAAATTTACGTAAGCAAGCTCAGAAATACCAAGACCAAATCACAAAAGCTTTCAATTAAGCTCAGAAACCGTCCTTTAAGTTCTTATCGATGTGTGCTATTAATTGTCTTTCTAAAACTTGTTTGTCAGACTACAGTTTGTCAAATCGACTACTTTAAATCAGCGGCTCCAAAACTGTTTCTGGAAGTTTCTGTGAAATAGTATTCTTAACTAGTCCAAATGCTTAAGAAGTATCGGTTTAGAACTATCTAAGCCATCTAGTTTAGACTGGAAACCCGTGTTTAAGCTACAGAGCATTTTCTACTCAACACGTGAAATAAAATAAAAGTTCATAACTTATTCTTATAAAGAAAACAGAAATTTTATTTCTTTTTACCATGAACGTCCAGGTGAAGCCAGGTACCGTTCTTTCCTGAGTCTGGCGGCCGATTTAAGAAAAAGACTTTACATTCGTACCATCCTTGGTCACTTTCACGGACGTCGGAAATATTTAACGACGCCTGATTGGCTAAAGAGATGCGGCCTTCATAGCCATCGCCCCTGTGAGGGGGATACCCGTCATACCAGATGTAGATAGGGATTTTTACAGACTGAAATTAAAGGGTAAAAACAAACATTAATATAAGCATAATTATATATTTTTATCATTTATATTTTGTCTAAAATACATTACAAATATTTCCATTATATTTGGTAATAATTTTTTTGTTTTTTTTTAAACCGCCTTCGAAATTTATGGGACAGTTATTTTTTACTGGGACCAATTCCTAAAGTTAATGGGAAAGAAACGACTCACTTGTTTCTGCCACTGGATGATATAAGGGATGGCGACCCCGTCTGGGAACTCAATGGCACAATTAAGAACCACCGATTGGCCCAAAATGGCAGTCACGTGTTCTGGACCATCATCTTCGGCAGATACTGAAAGGAGGGGAGAAAATTAATTAGAAGTTTGCAAAATAATAGACTATCACTCCTTCGAAAATCTTATTACACAAATTACATAGATTAACTTTCATTCTAGTAAAAGCAGTTAAAATTTTTTTTTGGGAAACTGCTCTGAAAAATATGATAAACATGATATCCGTACAACAATCGATGCATTATTGAACTGTAGCAGAAGGAAAGAAAGACACGAATAACTACCCTGTTCTACAGTTAAAATGTTGCGGGCATAATATTGGGGTGCTAAAAAAGAAAATGACATTTAAAAATGCTGATTGGCTGTAGTTTCCATATATAAGCCAAAGCGACACAAACGGAAGACAAAACTAGTGATAAATTAAACTTTCATACGCTTTAAAGTAGGTTTTGCTTAATAAACATGTACAATATATTATTCCATGTATATGCTATTGCCAATATCACTTAGCTTTATATTTGTAGAAAGATATGGATCAATATATAAGCACTGAAGCATTATTTACTTATTACCCATTGTCGAAAAACGTACACTCATTTCTGTTTGCATTAAAATTAGAGCCAATTGAAAAATTTCGTTGTTATATTTGAATTCAGCACATTTCATTCCCGAAACTGAAACAAGTTGAAAATTTGTAGAAGAGTGCTATCAATAGTTTTAATTTTTTTTTTATTCGGAGAGTCAATTAAAAATTTTTATGTCGAACTATTTAATGAGAACTTGCCACGATATTTGCCTACAATTTTTGTAGTTTAATCAGTGCACTGTTTATTTGTTTGCTTTTTTTATTTTTATTTTTAATGAGAATTCGGTTTTCGCAGTTAACAATACGGCAAACAGATCTTTTGAGTTGTATGGTTATTCTCATTACGTGTGTACACTAAAAAACTGCAAGGAAAATCTTTCAATTAAAAATGCGGGCTGCACGCCAAATTGAATGCTGGCTAACAGAGCATGTTCAAAAGGGTTCCGACAAGGGTAAAAGCAAACGACTCTTCATTATTTAAAAAGCCATGTATAACGTGAGGCAATTGACAGCGTCAATTAAAATATGTTCGCATTAAATGAACCGTGAAAACTGGAAAGCGCGTAGATGCAGCTCAATTTTGAAATTAAAAATATTCATTATTTGCAGTCAACTCTATAAATGATTTCATTACAAGTAACCACAAGATAAGATTAAATGTTGAATTGATTAACTAGTAAACCCTAGACGATGGTGCAGGTTTTATTCTACGTGATTTTAATAATATAGCCTAATGGGTGTAGAAAAGGTAATAGGAAGGTTCGAAGAGAAATTCTCTTCAGATGTTTTGTTCTTTCCGTTCTTCAAAGCAAGACTAATTTTATACAAGATTATTTTGTAATGTTTTTTAGGGTAAAGGAGATAAATTGTACTTTTGCAACAGCAGTTTTAATTAAGAGGCACGTCTCAGTCTGAGACCGTCATCAGTCAGAATACGGAAAGACTATTCACTTACCAACTTTATAAAGAGAGACTCTTTCTTTTCTGTAGTTTGACTGATGATGGTCTCAGACCGAAGCACGTCTCTTAATTAAAATTACTGTTGCAAAAGTAGAACCTACCTCTTTTATCTGAACTTCTGCGACATGAACCCAAGTTCCTCATATAATTTTTTAAGCAAATTAAAATTTTAATATTTCATTACAATTAGCTCTTTAATCCTCTTGCAACAAACTAAATTTTCAATTTTTTATTCAAATTCTTTGTAATAACAGCAAAAATATCTTAGAAAGAATCTAGTATGTATTAAGTATAAAGTACATTCTGATTTTTATATTTTCTCGTCTTAAATAAAGAAACATTTCATTAAAAATCCATAGAAAAAGAAATGCAATAGTCATAATTTGCTAACTTAAAATTTTGTTTCATAACTAAATTGTTTCCCTTTTTTCTCTCCAAATATTATTTTTTTCTTTTTCAAGTTTAGATCTTCCATATGGAGAATCTCAAAATCTGATTTCCAGTTGTTGTTCAATGACAAGATCCAAGTTGACTTTTGTCGTTAGTAATTCTTCTTCACAAGCATAATTTAATAAACATACGCGAATTCTCAAAATTCATTCCAAAATATGCAAATGTGGAAAGAAAAGAAGAAGAATAACTGTCAAGGGAAAGGGAACAGAAACGCATCCAAAAACTCTGGCCCATTCGTTCTATCGACCCCTATTCCCCAAACGATAACTCAGAAACCATTTCTGTAGGACCACGTTAAATTTTCATTAACTCTTCTAGGAAGTCAGATTGTGGAAATTAATTTTGAAAAACCGATTTTCAAGAGTTTTAAATAATACAAGAAGAAAACGACACAAAAAAGCGAAACGAAAATTTGTTTCCAAACCACGTTTTATTAAACATGGGGAATGAGATGGAAAAGATTTTTCCTCTCGCCAACCCCGTCCCCGTTTTGCTGCCTCTTATTCCTTTTCTCCTCTTTTCTCCTTAAGTTTTGAAATGTTGTCACTTATCATCTAGATTTTCGTTGGCAGGTATTGAATAAATTCGCTGCCATGGTAACGAGAAGTTGATAGAATCTCGCCCGTTTTTGTATGCAAGATTTCCTGCACCCAAAAATGCATGAACTTTTTTCCACCCTCGTCATTTCCTATCCAACACAAGAGAGAGAGAGAGAGAAAAGTGGAAGAGGAGGTGCTGTAAAAAATGAAAAAAAAATCATTCGATTAATTCAAAAGTTTGTTTGGTAAAACCTTCTGCTGGGAGCGTCAGGTGCAGCAGGTTTTAACGTAATGTGAAAATGTACATAAATTTGAACGTTTTCATTTTCCCATTAAAGTGGATAGGCCTGCTCAACTTCAACCTCTTCATATATTATTCAATATTTATTTAATTAAAAATACAATCCATTTCCTTCCCACTGTTTTTTTATCGCTTGAAATTTCTGGTTCGTCTCTCTTTTGATGAATCCAATTATTAACAGCTGGAGCTTCTTTTTTTTTGGAACATTAAATATTCACATAAATCATTAACTATTCAAAACGTAAAACTTGAACCGAGCTTTATTTACTTTAGAGTTATGCAGTAGCAGTTAGTTACAAATGCATGGTGCCATCGTGTTCGAACCAATGGCTACATCAATTATTTAAAATTATAACAATCTTTATTAGAATCTAAATAATGTGATAATTTTGTAAGCAATTTATTTAAATTTTACAGGGTAATGGATTTGCCTAAATAAATTAAACTACTTTTTTCCGGTAATAAGCGAAAGGATGCAATTAGTATATCTGATTAAACGGCACCTCTGCTTATTAATAAATTATAATATGTTTTCTAAAAACAATAGTTACTTTTATTTAAGATAAATTATTTATACCCAAAAAATTCGAACTGTTCTGTATAATGTACCCAAAAGTACAGAATGATCCAAAAGTCAGGGAAAAAAAACTTTAAAACTCATTAATTCGCACACGAATCAGATAAAAAGATTCTGTTTGCACAGAAACGATTGAAATGAAGTCGGATTTTTTTTTTCCAGGGGAAAAAATAATGCTATAATTGTTCGGTGTTTGACCAACAGATGGCGTTGTCCGGTTACAGAGGGTAAAGCACTGTATAAAGAAAGTATGGACATTTCGGGACAGGCAGCAATTTTGACGCCTATTTCGATTCGACGATTGCCTCTTCTTTGCAGCAAATTCAAACATCAGAGGCACATTTCTCTCTAACTTTTGTCAAAAAGGAATTGTTCAATCTGCAAGTTTGAATTTACAGAAAAAAAGAGGCAATCATCGTATCGAAATAGGCATCAAAATGGCTGCCTGGCACGAAATGTCCATACTTTCTTTATACAGTGCTTTAACAGAGGGCAGTTATGCACATTTTCAGACGCTACAAAAAGAGCAGCACTCGCTGCAAACGCTATAGACTGTGAGGAGTTGCAAACCCCGACGTTTGGTGGCGGATTATAAAACTTTTTGGTAGGAGACGATCACATCAAGCCAGTAAGCATAAAGCAAACTTATGTCATCAAATGTTAATTTTTGCGTTTATGGTTGCTCAAATACCTATAAAATCACTCAAAGAGTACAGTTTTAACAGAGTGCATCAAGTTAGCCTTGAAAAATGGATTCAAGCTTTGAAGAGATAAAGGTGAGCGCTGTGTTGTTAATTACATGGAACACCTAAGGAAAAAACTCCCGGCCGAAATTTTTTTTTCCATGTATAATTTAAATACTGTTTACTTTCTCATCCTGTGTTTTAATGTCTGAAAGTAAACTGGTGCGCGCAGCACAATTGATGATGTTCACAATTTCTAATAATCTTCGTTTTTCTTCTAGAGTTGGGGTTGACACAGCTTCTCTGCCCTACGTAATGATCACATTTAACATTAAAAAGAAAAACATTTTGCTTCAATGTAAAAAAATAAATAAATAAATAAATGAAAAGTGCATCGCTTACTGGAAAATTAAATATTTGGCTAATTAAAGCACCTTGCACTCCAGTTTTTTACTTGGATTTTTCCCAGTCATGGGAAAATTAGTTTTACCTTAATCTTGTCCTCATTGACATAAGCTATGACTGCTGCCACATGCTTGCAACCACCTAAACCAACATTACATTGGCACATAAAGAATCTATTTCACGTGTTGCTGAAAGCTAATAAAAACGATTAAATGAAAAACGATTAAAAATTATAAAGAAACAATTATATGATTTAGAAAAAATTAGATTTCTTTTTTTACCTTAATTTCAACGATGTAATTTCAATGATGAAATTACCTTAATTTCAATGAGCTCTGAGTGAGTTCTCCTACCAAATTGTTTGAAAGAATGTCACTAGGTGGCGAACTTGTTGTTTTTCCCATGAACTCCTCACACTCTAATTCGGATACAGATAGTGATAGTTGTTCCGTCTCACCGTAAAAATGCTGCGATTAATTAATCAAGAAAGTAGCCCTCTTCCAAGAGGACTACACGGACATGTAATCACGGATTTGGCTGAAATTTTAGGAGGTCAATCTACAACATTAATATAACTTCTGTGTAAAAGGATTTGAATCAATGGTCTGTCGTTTCGGACTAAAAAAATAAAATATTTTACGTTTATGATTGTAGTGCCAGATAAGCCAAGTGGGAAGAAAGGTATACAAACTAACAGCGGTGGTGTAATGGTTAACTTCAGGTTTTGTGGATTTACTGGTCCGGGTTCGATTCCTATAGTACTGAATTTTTTTTCATTTTTTATTGTGTTTTTCGCCATTATTATTTGTTTGTAGTTTGCATAATACGAGTTTGCAAAATGGCGATCCGTGATGTGGCGGAAACGGTGAGGATTGCGCATAGACCGTCTATAGTGCGAATAGGTCTTTATCATTCCTTTTTCATTTTACACGCCACGACAATGACTGTCCGTGAAAATATTTACAACTCATTTTGCATTTTTTTTTGTACCTATAACGTTGCTTTATGCAAAGTGCAAACAAATAATAATGGCGAACAAGACAAAAAAATGAAAAAAAAAAAAAAAAAAAAAGGAAAAATAATGGGGGGTAAAATGGAAAAAAAAAATGGAAAAAAATGTCAATAGGACAGGAATTGTAATATCCAGACCAATAAATCCTAAAATTTTAACCAATCCGTGATTACATGTCCGTGCGGTCTCCTTGTTAGTTAAACTTTATTATAAGAATAAGGAAAGTGCCTGTACGGCATTGCGGGCATATCGACGCAGGCATGGAATGCGAGACGGTAAAAGACCTATGACGTGTGCTGCAGTCACAAAAATGATACGACGATTTGAAGCCACGGGTTTTTTGGCTGCACGTCTGAGAAGTGACCGGCCCTCACCATTCACTGCTGTCGCCCAGAGAGATTTCTGCACACGGGGAATGCAGTGTGTGAGAAGTATCCCGACGGATTGGCATTTCGCACAGCAGTGTATGGCGATCAATGCGCATTATCCTTAAGCGATTTCCGTACATAATCATGAACTGACACCTGACGGCGTCATCACTCGCCAAGATTTCGCTAATTGGGTATTCAATAAAATGGAACAGTAGCACGACTGACTTTTCACTGTGCTTTGGACCGATGAAGCGCATTTCACATTTTCTGGCAGTTTAACACACCCATTTGTTGTATGTGGAATACGCAAAACCCACATGCATTTGTTGAACAACCCCTACATCAGCCAAAACTTGCAGTATACTGTGGCTTCACCTTTGATTTCATAATCGGTCCATTTTTCTTCGAGCAGTCACAGGGACTATTCAAAAAGCAGTTACCGTCACTGGCGTGTACTTGCAGCACTGCTACGGACCAGCAATCATTCCAGAATTGCAAGCGCTACAAGCACTGCATACAGTGACCTTTATGCAAGATGGAGGAGCACCACCGCAAATTGCTGCGCCTGTGCAACGACTGCTCCGCTCAACATTTGGGGAGAATTATGCTCCCCGGGTCAATATTCTCACCCAGACCGCCCGATATGACGCCTTGAGATTTTTGACTATGGGGATACTTGAAGTGAAGAGTGTACCGCTATCAACCCACATCATTGATAACATTGAAAGATTCCATCCGGCAACATGTGTCTGCCACACCGAGAGAAACGTCGCTTAATGCAGTGAACAGTGTGCTTTCTCGTCTGACGGCTGTGTTGCTGAATGACGGAAGGCACACTGAACATTTGTAAGCCGATAGTTAATCTGGCATCTTACCATCTGAAAATGCATAACAGAATCCTTTTATCTGCATTCGTGTGCGAAAATTATTGAGTTATGGATCACCCTGTATATAAAACTGTTTTTTTAAACTTCTATGTTGAAATATTTAAATCTTATGCAAGCCAAAAAATAGCTTAATTACATCGATTTGCTCAAGCTGTACAATATACAGGAGTAAAGTTTCAACCCTTTGAAGATTTCTAAATAAATAATATTCAATTTTTTTTTTTTACAAACGAACAGTTTTGCTCACTACATATGTAAACGATGTAAAAAGGGGAGAGAATGGGAATCGTCTTTCTTTAAATGTGAATTTCTTTGGATTTTTCTAACAATCGAACGACATCTATTATTGCTGTGTCACCGATCGGCAATTTACAGTGTTCACGCTTTTGCCATCTGCGACCATATATGACTTTTGCAATAGTAGAAAAGTTCAAAAGCGCCAAGAAGGTTATGTCCATCAAATTGCTCATACGTAGATATTTGAGCGTTGCTTCAAACGCTTTTTCATGTAACCACCAGAGTTCTCTGCTGCCGTTTTTACTTTTACGATTGAACTTTTCATTAAAGGGTACTTTCTGAAGTATCGTTAAAGAATGAGGCGAAATTAATTTTAGCTTTGCTTCTTCTAAATTATTAGGCTCTTTTGAAATGTAATTTAAATACACCAAACCTCATAACGTCTACAGCTGATGTAGATTGAGAATTTCAAATAGTAATTATTCTACTAAAAATTCAGAACCTGTGAAATGATGACTTTTTAGTTAATAATAGTGAAAACTTTCCTTAGAATACGTGGTCGACTGCGCTTTTTTGTAGATAAAGAGAAATCAATTACTCGTGTGTCAAGCAGTTCGGCTATAAACTGTACGAAAAATTTCAGACACGATTTTTCAAACCGAATTTAAATCCACTGATATGAAAGATATAATGTTGGAAAGAGGAAGTTGCAATGTTGCTGCGTCTTCAGTCAGATTGCTGAGTAGTTGTGTGAGAGCATTTTAAAATCGTTTTCCGCGTGTAGAACGGTGTCGCCCTTTTCTGTCGATCGAGAGCTCATTTTCTAAATTTCTGAAGATGTTTCAAAACGAATTCAGTTGATAGAAATTGTATTAACTTTTTTAACACTTTTTAATATATTAATATTTAGATTATAGAAGATTAAGCAGTGGCAGATTAAGAAGAGTAAAAATTTATTTAAATTTGAGAAAAGACTTATGATTGGATATTATATCTGAAAGGATTAAGTTTTTAAAAGAAACAAACCACAAACTTCGAATTTTATAATCAGCTGCAAATCGTAGTTGCACAAATTATAGCAACAGTAAACCGTAGAGCTTGAATGCATCGAATAACTGAAGGACCAATCAGAACGCTTTCATTTCTAGTTTGCCCTTTTGTGTCAAGTCTGATATTTCACATCGTACTTCAGACAACACAAAATTGCATTTCAAACAAAATGATTGCCATTAAATTAACATTTATCTTGACCGTATTCTTAAGAAACAAAAGTAAGACATAACGATCTTTAAAAGAGAAACCATCGGCGCAGAAACAAGGAACGCCTAAACGCTTGTCTCTCTTAGATTATAGTAGTTTATTGGTGCTAAAGGTTGAAAGTTTTAAAAATAACACCCCATTTAAGAAACTGGAGCATAATATCGCCTTATTTGTGTTCTAAGCAACGGGAAGTTTCTGTATTATTTAATGTTCACTTTTCATGAAGAGAAACAGATTTACGCATATCTCATCTTCTGATTAAATTCTTTATTAATGTCTTCAACTTTTAAGAATTTCAAAGGAAATTTCCAACGTCGTTAATAAGTGGAAGCAGTTTTCTAAGTATCTTACTCATGTATGCTTATTAAATTAAATTAGTAAATAGGATGTAATACCAGTGTCTTCCCCCCCCCCTATAAACTGTAACTAGAAACAATAATTAGAAAGTACCTAAGATTTGATATAAACTTTGAAAGAACTATGCTAATTCTATTTTTAAGTAATGTTTTCCAATGTTCCTATCATCTCAAAAACACATCTAAATGATAACGAAATGAAAATCACACGACTCGCAAGGGAATTTCTGAAGCATTATGACAACATTAATTTGATACGACATGTTCAGGATTTCCTTTTTTTTTTTAAAGGCGTGAAAGAAGCGAGGTAAACATAACTTATTTCAGAGAAAATGAAGAAAATTTCAAAACACGGAAAATGCGAGTCTGTCACTATATTCATGGACTATACAATATTATACACTACGAGGAAAAAAAATTGAAGATAAAAATACGAGAAGACGAATCTCCACAAAGAGCTAAAATCTGTTGGAGGAAATAAAACCGTTGCTGACGGAATTGAGTTACAAAAGGAGAAATTATGAACACATTCAGAGAACGATGATGAAATACTAAGCTTTATCGTTAATTTTTTGTTCCTTCACAAGATTGACGGAGATAAATGATAAAGAAATTTTTATTAAGTTACTACACGCTAACCGAACCACGCAATCTAAAAGGGTAAAAATCCTCTAAATGGAGAGGCAGGGTGCAAAAGAGCTTGAAATGCTCGAGCGAAAAGAAAAAAAAATGAAACGACCAACATAAATCCATGAATTCCTTTTTCATTAAAGAGTTCTTTCCACTATCCACGATTCTCGGAATGATAAATGATTAACGGAAAGCCGAGCTCAACAAACAACTTCAACAAATACAGACCTCTTAGATTTGAAAACTCTCTTGTAGATGGTAGTAGCAAACGAAACAAAAATTATACGTTTTAAACAGGAATAGATACGATTCATCCATTACCAATTTTACAATGAATATAATGAATGCTTACTATGAACACTATAATTATTCTCTGTATAGCTTTTTTTTTCATTGCCTTAATTTAATGTCTGAGCTTTAACATAAATCAAAAGCTTATATTCCCTTTTAATATAATTAAAACTCTCGTTAACAAACTTTGTGGGGCCTCGTTTTATTTTATGAATTATGTATATTTTAATCCCCTCTGTATTTAATGTTAATAAAATACACTATGGTCATAATTAAAATTCCTATTTTCAGAACCGTCAATAGATCGAAATAACAATCAAAATGTTACCAAATTTTATAACGGTAAAATAGGATTCGAGAAATTATTTAATTCATAAGGTCTTGAATAAGAGGAATACACCACTGTTTGGTGCAAAATGAGCATGAAAATGGACAAACGAATGAATAATCTAAAGTAATCCGTAAAATAAACGATTATTTATATTGTGTTACACTACTGTAATGCTAGCATAGCAATAAAAAATTTAATAACAATTTAGTAACTATGAAATTAGTGGAGCATTAAGCAAATTTGACACTGAATTCAACCTATTGATAACTAATTTTCATAATACAATACTGATGATTATACACTGCTTTGCAATGAAATTGCCCCGCCCACAAGGAGTTATCCGAATGAGCCAAAAGTAGCTATACAGCAAGGGATACACCTGAACACACCTTTATTACGTTATGGAGCCAAGACGTGCACTCGTTTGTACACGGTGTCCCAACGGAAAGCAGCATCAGTAGGTTGTGGCACCACCTCTAGTGGCGAAGCATTGTTCCAGCCGCAGGTGTAGGTGATCATACAGGTGGCGAATGTCATCTTGGGGTACGTCTACCCAGGCCTGGTGAACCTGCTGTGTCAGTTCATGGAGATTGCGGGATGATCATAAACGACGTCCACCATGTCCCACACGAGCTCAATTGGCGATAGGTCTGGGGACCTCGCGGGCCATGGGAGGCAGTTGACATCATGCAGACATGCTATGCTCATGTTTGCCGTGTGCGCTCTGGCGTTATCCTGCTGAAAGACTGCGCCGGGTATAGTGTGCAGAAAAGGCAGTAATACGGGCTGCAGAATCTCTATGACGTACCGTGCTGCTGTCAGGGTGCCTTGGATGGTGACTAAAGGTGTTCTGGTATCGTATCCGATGGCACCCCAGACCATGATTCCGGGTGTTGGTCCACGATGGCGAAACCGAATGCATTGTTCACTGGCACGTAGGTGTCCAAACAAAAACGGGATTCGTCGCTCAAGACCATCGGGCGCCATTCCATTCGCCAACCCACTCGTTCACGACACCATTGCAGTCGTATCGCGCGATGCTCAGGTGTCAAAGGAAGACACAACAATGGACGCCTGGCAGGCATTGTCGCGGCGTGTAACCTGGCGTGTATTGTCGCTATTGACACTGGAGCAGTAACGGGAATAGTGATGTTGTCGCGCAGTTGCCGCAGGGTGATGGTTCTGTCCGCTAGCGCTGTTCGCAGTGTCCGCCTATCGGTACGAGCTGACGTGCTTCTCCGGGTCCCAGAGTCTGGTCTTCTGGCATGTGTGCCTTCCTCTCGCCATTGCCTCCAACATCGGCCTACCGTCTGTGCGTCCCGCGACACATGGACCGCAATCCGTCTGGTTGACCATCCAGCCTCGGAGAGGCCAATAATCCAACCTCGTTCAAAGTCCGTTAATTGCGTGAATGGTTGTCGTCGTCGCGGCATTGAGACCGTTGTGCGGATTACAGTACTGTAAGTTCACGAAGCAGTTGCTTCCTCCCTACTGCATGGAACGTGTCGCACAGGTGTCAACTGATGAGCCTATACAGGCACCTTACACCCTGTATCAACCCAAATGGTCATGTCCCTTGATCATGCATCTAATCGTTTACTAGTCGAAGGTAGACGAAGGCCCCCCCCCCACTAAATATGGATAAAGTCGGAAAACTCCTTGTTGGTGGGGCAATTTCATTGCAAAGCAGTGTAGTTCAATATGATCATCCTGTGCAAGCATTTCAACAGCAGAAAATATCAATTACAGTCTCTACTATCTTGTCCTTCACGGCTGCCAAATTCGAGACACCTCAACGATAGACGATAGCTTTCAGGTAATCTTATAACCAAAATTCGCGGATTATAAAGGAAATGACGTGTCCATGTAACTAGAATGATGGTCATCACTCGTCTTCTTTACGGTGAAGCCACAGAAACCACTATGTAGATCATACAATGTGCTCCATCCTGACTGAAATTGTTTCGACCAGATAATGCCGTTGCTGAATTGGCAGCAAGAGAAACTGTTTTATCATTATCGCAATACCTCTGTATTGTTACGAACAGGTTTCTAGGAAAGATATCCTCAAAAACGAATGGCCTATTTGAATCTACAACATAGTAATTATTGCTGATTGGGTATCTTGTTTAGATAAACATGGACGTAATCTCTAAAAGCTAATAAACTTATCAAAAGCCAAACATCACGGCTTAGCAACTGGTACATGCGGCTGATTTTATATGGATAAATTTGAATAATTTTGTGCACGAATTTCCATGCTGTCGAACACGACACATACAAATTTCAAAGATGCTGATACTAAAAATAATATCTCCGTCTGATCTGTTGACAAAGACGGTTGCACATTCCTCGCTTTACCGTGGTTGCTGTGGTTTCCGTCTTCTAAGATTGAATTTCAAAAATTCTGTTTCTTGAAAACATCCAAATCATTCGACTCACTGCATTACTTGATAGTGGATCTTTAGGCAAATTCTTGCGGGTTCTAAAATCAGGAAGAACGGCTACTGCATTGCAGTTGTTCATATAAAATGACTTTACAAGTAACATGTGATGATGGAGAGTTAAAAAAAAGCATGTTGAACAGGATGGGTTTCTGACGATTTCCATTTGTTATAGTTATAGCTGTAAGATGCGTGTATTACAGTCGGTCAACTTCCTAAATGTAAATTATCGACTTTCTACTATACAATAACGCCATAAGGGGGATTGCTATTTTTCGGAGAATTTGCCTTCCCAGGTCATTATTATCCTCCCTACCAAATTTTGTAACATTCTGGTTGTTTGTATTGAGCTGCAGACGGCGGTGAAGTGGTGAAGTTTAATTTATGTACACTCAAATTATTTAGTCATTTTTTTTAACAAATGGCAAATTTAAATTTGAGTGTTAGCAAAATTTAAGAAATAATGTAAGTCACAATAACTCGATTCATCCAGAATTTATTAAAATGAATAATTATTTGCGTGCGTTGAAGGTGCTTCAATATTATTGGCCTCTCATTCCAATCCGAGTTATTAATAAGAAATACCAACTCATCTCATTCGAAATCATAAATATTCCTAGTAACCAAAATTAATTTCAAACCTGATACGTTAATAATTTTCTCCCTTTGCCTAATGCTATAAAATATCAGTTCAGTTTCAGTGAAGAGAGGTAATTTCGCCAGTAATGAGATAAATTTCCACTTGACGAAAGATCATAAATTTTCAAGTCTTTCTAAATATCAGTCGTTCGACATTTTAATTAACTAATTATAAAACAGCCTGAACTTCTTGTCAAGTACTTTAATTAAATTTACTCTTTCAACCATCTCCTTGCTAATATTGATATAAAGTTGATCCTTTTATTTCTTTTAATCTCGACGCCGTACTCTTCATTAATATTAAAGTTTCACGTTGCTCCGAATTCTCAAACCACGTTTTAAGAAGTTCTCCTTCGAATACAAAATACTTGGTAGTGGACGTGAGGTATATGAGATAGCTAGAGATTTCTTTTTTATATTTAACCTTCTGCGTTACCTTCATCTCAACTCCGAAGGGTTTCGTGTCTATCGCCTTCAAAACTCTCCTGGCGATAGCTCACTGCGGGATAATGAACACACGGCTGTCTACTAATAACTTTTATCCGTCTTTCGACCATCGGATACGATCGCCAAGTCATACTCCTATGGGAACAGAATTACTTTAGAGAGTAAGCGATAGAGAGAGAAAAAGAAGGAAGGTGAGAGAGAAAGATAGAGAGGAGAAGGTGAAACTCGAGAGTGTCGATGCAGAAAGAGAAATTGGCCATCCAAGCATGAGGTCTGTTGACTACGAGTCAGTAAAACTGTTTGATCGCCTAGCCGCATTCACGAGGGCGAAAATCCGTCAACTCATTCCTACTGCGTAAACGGGCGATGACTTCACCGACTGGGAACTCTTTCACGACATATTAACCTCTATGTTAGTCTGTTCTAACGAAAATTTTGCTTCTCCCTTTAATTAATCATCGAACCGACAGAGAAAGGCAAAGAGTGCGCGTTAAGACCCTCTTCCATCAGCTCTCGACGTCACGATAGGAATATGCGAACATAGGTTGTCAGTTATAACTTTGAGGGGAGAAGGATGGAGTAGGGCGAGGGGAAAGGAAAAAGACCATTTTTTAGCTGTGTCGTTAACTTGGATAGATTTATAGACGAACTGACACTATTCAGCAAAAATGCTATGCTTCCTTGTCAAAAAACTTTCCAAGTCTAAGTCCACTGGCTCCCACAGGTAAAAGATTTCTCATAAATTTTCACAAAGATATTTCAGGATAAAGAAGAAGCACGATCAGCTGGGGATTCAATATAGAAGCTGATCAATGTTTTTTCCTTTACAATGTCCATTCTATGCGAATACCGATCACAAATTCTAGCAGCGAAGAATTCTGCCGTACAATGAAAATGATCCAAATAAACGACTCCGCCATAATAGAAGCAATTTTTCATTACTAAAACTCATCACTATTATTTATTACTAAGAATTATGTATAATAAAGAAGTTCGTACTCATTTGAGGAGCTTGGCATCAAAGTTAGACAATCTGAAATTTTTTTCTATTTTAAGATTCAGTTCATTTCTTGTGGAATCTTTCATGACGAGTTCAAGGGTGAGTTTTGCTAAAAAACGAACAGAACTATTCTACAATTTGCATTTTTTGTGCACTATAGAATTCAAATGTAGATGGTTTCGTTTTAAAAAGTACAATCCTACAATAGCAAATAGGAGCCCTGCATTCTCACTCTTCTATCCCATGATACATTTGCAAATCAATTATGACTGAACCTCTTTTTTTTTACATCATAAATGTGACTTCTTCTGTCTTGTATGAGCTATTTGTAAAGTTGGAGTCTTATATGAACTATTTGTAACTTAGGAATTGGAGATGAAGATAATGCAGAGATAGAAAAAGAAATCTCTAGCCATAACAATCAAAACTACTTCCATCATGGAAATGGAAATTCAGATTAGGAAGTTCAAGCCATTTAATCAACCCAATCTTCTACTGATTTCCTTCGGGTACGCCATCAACCCCATGAAATTAACGGTCAAAAATTCTCGAAAAGCAATTTGGAGAGAATTGGCAAGAAATAAAATGTTTTCAATGGTACATCACTCGCAGTATTGAAAATACTGATCATGGTGAAATTAATGATACATTTGAATACTATGAAAGTGAAGAATTGGAAAATTGGGATTATGAAGAGCTTGTATTTAATATACACGTATTTATTTGTTTAATGTTTAATGAGTTTGTGATTTCGTTTAATTTATGAATTTTAGAGTACTCAATACTTTTATTTATAATAACACCACACAGGGAACTAGGCGTTAAATTTCCGATTTCTTTGAAAAAATGACAGACATTGTTGAAAAGTAAAGTTAACCAATGTCTAACAATAAAAATGGGAATTTAATTGGATACGCCCAGTTGGACAGAGTATAGTATAACTTCAATAAAAAAAACTTTAATTAGGTACAGTTGTTTTGAAAATTTATTAAACATTGTTATTTAATTTTCCATATTTCAGTGTCAAAGATGTTACTGCGATCAGTTTTCGTTTTCAAAAAAAAAAAAAAAAAAAATAGCTCCAGTTTAAAAATGTCATCCATTAGTTTGAAAAACAGATAATTCCGTTGTTTCAAAATAAAGCAATCCTACTATTCAAGTGTAAATTTCATCATGAAATGCTAATTACAGTCTCATTGTTGTTATTAAAAGTGCTATAGAAGTTATTCTATTTTTAACCATGTTTTTATTCAATATACAGGGTGCGGCAGCGTTCATAGCGTAATATTAATAGCACACCAGCAGGAAATAAATGCTTTTTATTTATTGCTCTTTATGTCAAATAGTAGTTGCAAGTATGCCATTTGTTAATTTGTAAGTCAATATTTGATTGGGTTAATTAATGTTTGAATATGAGTCCTGTCAAATGATGTCCCCGCTGCACAAAACATTCATCTAAGTGGCGTTGGAATAATGATTATTGGAATAAATGTTGAATGTGGATATCGACCAATTGTGGTTTCAACAAGACGGAGCGATCTCGCATACAGCCAGAATTTGCATAGCTTTCTTGCGACAGACCTTTCCGGGGAGAGTAATTTCTCGTTATGGTGACATCTCCTGGCCGCCTCGATCACCTGATCTTTCATGTGCAGACTTTTTCCTTTGGGGCTACCTCAAGCAAGAAGTTTTCCGAACACGTTGTGCCACCATTCCGAAGTTGAAGGATCGCATCAGAACTGCCCTGGGCAATGTCCCAGGGAATACGTTACGCCGAGTTATGGAAAGCTTCCAACGCCGTCTAGATGAATGTGTTGTACAGAGGGGGCACATCATTTGACAGGAGTCTTATTCAAAAAGTAATCCACGCAATGGTCAATGACTTACACATTTGTAAATGGCATACCTTTAACTATTAACTAACATAGGAGATATTAAATAAATTACATTTACATCCTAATGGTGTGCTTTTAATATCCTACTATGAACGCTGCCTCACCCTGTATTAAGATATTTTATTTAGCTTTTGCATGGTCATGATAAGATCTAGTTTTTTTCACTCTCCTGATTGCATATTTTTACTGTGAAAGATAGAAGCTGTGAGGATAGAAAAAAATCAGAGAAATTAAAAAAAGGAAGGGACAGAAACTGTGACTGAGAATGTACGTCATCGTGATTATATGAAAAGCAAGATGGCGACCGTTGTATACTTTAATATATAATGGCGAAAGGATACGTTATTGAGTATATAATAGATTATGTGTTTTCGTGCCGTCACTAACTTCTCAAAGTAAGGCAAGATTTTTTTTTTTTTTTTTTTTCAAATCTGCAAGGGCTGCCGAATGGCTGCAAATAACCCATATGTTGTTCGTGAAGAAATTAATCACTCTAAGGAAATGTACATAAATAAACAAATTAGAAATGTTGAAATACCCTTAACAATTTTCACAAGAAATAAGCTAGAACCAAATTGTTCTTCATCTCTTCAGTCATCGAGGACACAAGATTAATGATGCCACTTATCTCTTTTGAACTATTATTATGGTCTTTCAGATTTTTTTAGATATAGTTTTTTAATTTATAGTATAAAACTGAGACAAATTGAATTCCAGAAGAATTTCCTTTTACGGATTACTCACTAAATCCGAAACCAAAAAGAAAAAAGAAATTTTCACAAAATGCGGGGACATTATTAAACCGAGGTTTCACTGTAAGTATGCCAATTAAGCACATACTGTAGACTTCATGAATTAATATTTTAAGCAGATTAGCTCCCTTTATCTACAGACTTTAGTAGGCGATAAAACATGTCGAATGAGCATCGAAAGTTTTGGAATGCCTTAGATCCTCATCGAAACACTTAATTAGCTTCATTCGCTTTAAACGTAAATATTAATTTTCATAACCTTCATTGGGTGTTCAGATTTCACTCAAATTTAATGACTGAAATTCTGCACATGTTATGATTAAACAGTAATTAACTTTTTATCATGCTAACGTTTGAAGAAATGTAGCAGATAATTCAAACATTTTAATATATTTTGGGATTCTTCTTTTGGAAAAAATTATTTTTCCACTGATTCATTAATTCTTTCTAAGTGACTAAAACTGAAATATTCTTCTAATAAAATATACTCCTCATTTTTTTTTATCATGCTATAAAACCGCAACTATTTCTTTTCATTATTCACCGAGTGTCCACTTTTCTGATACCGGTTTGACCCCCCCCCCCCCCTCTTAGCTATTAAAAGAGCTAGTATGCGGAAGAATATAACTCCACCAGTAAAAGATTATCTTCCCATGCGTCAAGGCGAGCGTCCCGCAGTTATTGCAAATGGACTTATGTTCAATGGCATTAAGATATAAAAAGGGTTGGGCCATGATGTACGGCCAACTCTTGGGTCTTCTCTATAAAAATTCAGACACCAATCGAGTCCTGTGACATGTGGCATCCTCTTATTGAAGTAGGCCATATTCTGGAGTGCATACTATGGTCATGAAAGGGTGAACATATTCCGAAACGATGTACCATTTAGGGTGTTGTCTGTCATGGAAACCTAGCGTCTTCCATGAAAACATTCACTAGATCATTTCATCTGTCGATACCACATAGGACGGATTCACAGCTAATATACTTTACATCAACTCTGCACTCAGCCATGGTGAAAAAGAAAACATGATTGCCCTAGTCATGCTACGCTCTCCAATTAGCAATCATGTAAGTGGTGTAGACGATTACGGGCTCATTATTATTTCTTGTTTGCGCCTGAAAGGCATTGTACTGGTATCGGCCTTTATAGCCGAAAACTGATAATTTTTGGTGCAGAGTGCGTTCTAAAATTATTCTTTGCAGTCCACTGTTGTACCGGTAATTTATTTTTACGAATTTTAACCTGGCTGTTGGTGTGTATCGTCCTCTCCAAGCTCCGATGATCTTTAGTTGACGTGTTTTCGGCCATAACAACGTATTTGATTCAACGATTTTTAACCGTTGCATCGTTCTCGAAATACACGAGCAAGAGTTTTGTACCAGAAAATGCGAACATGTTTACAGTTAGAGAAATGGTGATTCAAACTCGTCAGCACCGAGTATTATGCCGCGTTCAAATTTGTTCAAATCCGGGAGAATTATTCTGGCTAATACGAGGCGTATATGCCAGACGCTAGAACTAAATCCGATTAATAAATACCTTGCAGCGATCATATGATTGATGATCACACGTTTCCTGATCGCTGCTGTTCATTACACTTCAGCTACTCTGCATGTTCTAACATCAGCTATGCTAACGAGAGCAAAATCTCCTTATAAATAATCTTATTTGACGCATATTAAACTGAATGATGTTTGACAGAGAAGTTATATTTGTTTAGACACATCGCAATTTAATACTACAATTTTTTTTATTGTTTTGAGATATACAAAATGGCCAATAGTGATTTTTGCAAAACATCCTTTGAAAGAAATATAAAATTGCTTAATTAAAGAGAAACGTGCTAAAGAAATAAAGCATCATAAATGATTATCTATAAAAAAAATTAGAACAACGTATCCCTTTCGCTTATGTTACTTTATTTAATTAAAAATAAGAACTCAACTTTAATTTGTTTTCACGTTTTCTGTTTAATCTATTGGAACGTCTTGAGGTTCGCTTCTGGTTGATAAAAGTATATTGAGTTTTAAATTATTAAGTTGCTAAAAGCTAATCCAGGCTCCTTTTTATTTTCTATCTCGTTCACCAACAAAATTATAGATCTTTCAGCGAAAGCGGGATCCGACGTAATAATAAAGGAAACGAAAAATGCAGATTCACGATGCAATAACTAAAAATTCATGTTCGGGGTAAGCGGAAAGGAGGTGTAATTTCAAAAGAGGGCATCTACGTGAACCGGGAAAAAAAATCAAATTACTTTCATTTATTGCAAAAACTTTTATTAAGAGAAAAAATATTTTAAAAATCAGTCAATTCTAAAACAAAACAAAAAGAATTGCTTATTAAAGTGATGAATAATTTTTCAACCGTTTGCCCATTTAGTGTTTGTCGTTTGATTTTCATTATGAATTTTCCTTTGAGGGCGAATGGTCGGATGGAACTGCATCGACCACACATTTAAAATTGATATCCATTTGCAATGATATTCATTTTATCGGCATTCTAACAAATGTAGATTATGATGTTTTGATTTGTTTGAAATTATCCGCTAATTAACAATGGAAAATGTTTGACGAATGGAAAGTGAAAACAAAGCCGTATTCGCAATGCTATTCGGAGACTTCTTTCCAACAAACTGAATGAATAATTACGTTTTCATCATTATTTCATTTCAACTGGAAATTTTAAACACTTAATTAATTTATGAGAGACATAATATTATAAACCATTTATTACTTTTGACCTTTTGGGTCTTATTTGGCTCTAAAACTATGCTTTAAAATCAAAGTGAAAGATTTTTCTCCTCACGAATTTTTCTCTATATTCACTGAAGCGCGTAGTCTTCCTGGGAGTTTATTGAAACGACTACTAAATTTTAACCCAACTAAAGCAGTTTCACTTTCATTTTTCCTATTTGTGATTAAAGCATTAGGAAATCAAAATTAGGAATATTAGGTATAATCCGATCGTCCTGTAAAAAACTGAAATTGGCCATTCCTAACTTCCATAAGCTTCTGTACAAAATTTCACTTGATTAATAAAATATTCATATTTTAAGTGACTGTTCCTTAACGCCGGAACAAAATCCTATTAAAATTTCAGAAAAATGTAATAATCCGTGGAAAATTATTAAAACACGAATGTGTACTTTGCTTTTAAAGAGTTTTCAATTGCGTAAATTTTCGCAATATAGAAAATAAGTTGCAATTTGCCTTCTATTAAAGATGGAAGAAGCACTTACCGCTTTCTAATGCATGCTTATAAAGGAAGTTCTCTTATTTGGTATATAAAATATAAATCTACGAACTTTAAATTCATGAAATATACATTATAGATTATATACATCAGAATTAAGCAAGTTATATGAAAAATAGTTTTATGAAGATTCTAGCCCTTAGAGATGATTCTAAACAAGGCATTTTCTAATTATTTATAATTTTCTAATTATCCTTAATTTAATTTTTAATTGGTTACTTTAAATTTTCTTTCTCTTTTTCTGGATTTTGCAAATTTAATGAGTGGAGGCACCGATTAAGCAATTTAGTTCTTCGGCAAGTGATCTAACGAACCTAAAAGATCTTTAGGATCAACAACGTTCATTCTACAGTAATCCGCACTGTATGCATTATAATATGGGATCATTATTGATTTAATAGTACAGAAATAGATAGTTAGGCGCAAATCCGGACTTTTCATTGATGAAACAAAGTTAACAACTAAAAATATCCTTTCTTTTTAACAAAAAAACACAGTGTTAATTAAAATTTAAATAAACTGTTTTATCACGCAAATTCGCTAAAATTTTCAAATTTTCAAATTCGCAGTTTTCATTGGCTGATCAGACTAGTGACCAATAGTAATAAGCAATTAATTTATCGAATTAATTGATCGGCGATCGCTTTGGCGAAAGAATATAAAATTTCGTTTATATGATAACATGATATTTATTTATGATATAAATTTGGTATTTCGTGTTTATGATGACGAGAGTACACTTCCTGGAACCAATTTCTTCACCACCTATTGTGCTCTATGTGATAACGTTTCTTTTAGCAATCGCTCGACATCTTAATTTCCACTGAAAGAGGCTTCTACGGAAAATCCTATTCTACTGCATTCATCTTGATAGGCACACTATTCTCGGACATCTTACATGAAGAGCTCTTTTAAGAAGACCGAGTCCACAAAAATCCATGGGAGAGATCGGATGACTTGACAGAGATGTCTGAAAGTGAGATAATCTTAATCCCAATATTCTGCTCCATTCGATTTAGCCGTGTGGCTGGATGCTTTGTCTTGGTGGATGTACACGTCCTTCACCGTAGAGCCATAAAACCGTGGAGCCATATATCGTTACGATGTATGTGTTTCAAGACATTTTCCTGATAGTAGGAAAGCTTTTATCTTTGTTTTAGATTCCACCTTTTTGATGGTTAGATGTCCATTGCAGCTAGTACTCAGCAACCACCATGAATACTTTCGGAAACTCTTCTTGCATCGACGTATCCAGTCAGATCGAGCCGCATCACCCTGTTGTCTGTAAAAAATTGCCCGTGTCTTGTTAACTCTCGATAAATAGACCCAAGCCTCATCCAAGGTGACTACGTTTCTTCATTTGTCGCCTGCCAAAAGCATTCATACAGTTTTCTGCTGTTGGTTAGCTTCTCTGCAAAGTGTCTTGGCAACAAAGCGTGAATAATTCAAATCTTGACGAATAATACGGTTTACCAATACAGCAGACTGTTTCAATCTTGCTTGCAATGCTCCTTTGTGTTGGCGAGTTTTCCGTAAGGATTAGCTTCTTTATTGTTCGAATGTTAGCCTTAATATGGGAAGAATGGGGCGAGTTTTTCGTTCAGCAGCGCTCCACTGTTGATTGTTTGGATCCACTTGTCTTCTGAGTTTGATAACTTTTGCTAAAACATTCTTGGATATAATGAAACCTCTTCCTTTACACTGTTCTATTATTCAGGAATAGGAATAACCAGCCGTCGGAAAGAGCATTTTGGAAGCAAATTTGAAAACGAAGAACGAAATGGTAAGTTCAATTGTTACCGAACTACGTATAAAATACCACGAGCTTCGTGTATGTCAAACCCATGCTACGATGTTTTAACAAATGTCACCATAAACATGAAACAAAACTATTATTATCTATGATTATAATTTAGTTCATAATTATAATAATTCTGATGATATGGTGACCTGTTCATCTGCTCAAGTGAGAAGTCTGAAAGAGAATTCCTTTAAACGAATTCTCTGATCTCAATTGTTAGATGAAAAGGCATCAATTACAAAATTCGTTAATTTATGACAACTGATAGTGATATGGAATAGCGCTCCAATTCTTCCGGTAACCTTCTCGACAGATAATATTAACAAAAGCATTAAATATTCAGCATTCTTTTTTCTAAGCTGTATCGATTTTCATACACAATAATTTCAAAATCGGATCGTCAAATTCAATAAATTTAATCTAATCCAATATATTATTCATAAATTTCAATATTTTAATTCTATTTTCAAATACAGTATGTACAGTTTTCCTATCGTGTAATTTTCCATTACAAGTGATTGTCCAGATATTCTAATTGCATTAGCCAATTGGAAAGTCCGTTCCAAGCGCGACCACTCGCTGCTTTTGAAGCCAAATCCCAGCTCGCCTTTAAAAAAAAATCCTCCTTTTTAAAGCATTCGATCCGTTCTGACAAGGTTTGCCTTCCCCATTTTTTACCTTGCCGTTTTTCATCTCTCTTGAAACATCACTTCCTAGATAGCATTTGCATAGTTGTTGTTTTTTTTACTATCATCTTTCGTTCTAGTCCTCGTTCGTTTTTGCACAAAAAAAATCTCCGTCTATCAATTTCTGCTAAATTGTAAGGATTATTATCTTATCATCCTTCTGTGGAATCGTTCATTATTATTCTCATTATAAATATCAAAGTGTTTTATATATTTATTAATCTAAGTCCCTTTTTTAAAATCGATCTTTCTTCCTTACAATTTTATCTACTACAACAAAAATATTCGTTGGGTTCTCAACATTTAGATAATTATCTAGTAGTTTTTTATATTTGAATTTATATTGAATTCTATTATAGCTTGACAGATTTTGATTAATTTTTTTACTATAATTAAAATTTTCACTTGTCCAAATAATTTTATTTGATTTTTCCATTCTAAACGTCCACAATGAGTTTCCCGTTTGCTTTAAGTCGTGAACTTGATACTAAACATTCCGTTATAAATATAATCGTAAAACAAGATCGAAGGACGAAGATAACGTAGAAATTGTATTAAAAATTTTATTTTTTTATATGTAAGTCTGCGTCTGTAAGAGTAAGCGCGCATGTATGCTTGCATCACGATGATGACAAGCAGTTTGAAACGGTGACATTCACTTTCAACGCCTCAACATATAACTTTTAGAAAAGCTTCGAAATTGTCAAGACCTGAATTGAATTCGCGACGTTTTCTGAAACGCCTTGTCTTTTTTTTTATTAAGTCAATTCTTGAATCACTGCAGACGCATGTTCTGTACACACAGTCCAATTCGACAACCATCTGTTTCAATGAAAGAAAAAGCGTCAATAGTAATAACATAAGACAACAAGAAAATCTCTCGTTGTATGTTCGCAATAGCAACTAGAATATAACGTGCATAAAACAAGATCTTTTTGATACAAGCTTCTTAAATTTTTAATACATTGTACTGCTATTCTTGCCAAAAGTATTTATTTATGTACATATCTTGAGTGATGGGCGGTTGAGATAATAATCTTTTTAATAGAAAACAACTTCTGTTCTGCAAACAAGAGCTTTTTTTGTAAACCTATAAAATATGGCTTCCATTAATATAATATGACTGTCTTATCTTTTTTAACTTTTCTTGTTCAGTTAGTACAAGCCTATCGAACGTTTTTAAGCGATTTTTCCGCGCAATTGCTACCATAACCAACTCAAACCTGGTCGGTTTTCTCTATTTGCTAGCTCTTTCAAAGGGGAAAAAAAGAAATGAAGGCATAAATATTTATTGTGTACTAATGTAAAAAAAACAGATAAGCACTCTCCAACCGTAAATAAAAGTAAAAAGAAGCAAGTGTTTAGCGAGTGACTTTGAAAAAAAAAATGCAGGAAGAAATAATCGATTGCAAATGCACGGTAGCCATTTGCTGGAGAAATTTTGTGCCATTCTTTATCAAAAGGCTTTCAAAGGCCTTCTTTAAAAAATGAAAAAAAAAACTCCCAAATGCAATTTTTATTTTATCCTCAACCACATGTTACGGTCTTCTTCACATTTTATCCCATTTCTTTCGGTCTACAGACTTGCTATTGTTATTATTATTTCTTTTTATCTTTCTAAAGTGGTGATAATAACAGTCTTCAGAAGGAAACAGGCGAATGTTTCTTTGTTAAACACCTTGTAAAGCTGTTTTGAAAGATAAACGAATGTTAATAATTCAAAAGCCAGAAGTTTCCTTTGTTTATTTGCGGAAAGATTTATCTATATTTAAGTAGATATTCTTTAAAAGGTTCTTTCATTCTTCTGCCAACTTTATTGTTATTATATTGCATTTTAGTACAAAATTTTCCTTTTATTAAGGTCTAAACTGGCATGCTCAAATAGTATTCACATCGTCCTATGGATAAATATTGATTAATGTCTGATGAATTAAAATTGCCCTCTATGGGATGTATGGAATGTAATAAATCAAATTTTACAATAGCTTAGGAATTCTAAAGAAAATATTTAATAATAAAAGGACTGAATCGCTATAGGAGGCTATTAGGCTAATCCTTATAAAATTTATTAGCTAGTAATTTTGAAAACCATATATTCATTTATCTGATAACCATATAAGAATTTTCAATAATATGGTAATTTTCTAATGAGGATAATTAAGCCGACACTTCGCTTAATTTTTTTCAGTAATTTCAGATATTTATATAAGTTTTTCATATATGTCTTGAGCATCAGAGGATAACACGCAACAAAATGATTTTCACGAAAATTGTTCTGAAAATAGGCTTTTTCTTGGAGAAAAGTACAGTAAAAGTTTTGCTCCTTTTCTTACATAAATCTTCAAATTTGGCCCGCTCACAAAACTCAAGCACTCGAGTGGGTCATTATATTGTTCTATAGGGCAAGGAGAAAATATTTGTCTGTTCGTCCTCGTCTTATTTCAAAAAGCTTTTGAATCAACGTGCCAACAGTATCCGTGGAGTTTAGCTTCTGAACTTCGAAGAACAAGTTCAATGAACCCTGTTCCAGCAAAAATGATTTAAAGGTACAAGGAAGGTGGAAATGTTATGACTTCAGAAGGGCAAAGGTTAATGTATATTCCGGATACGTTTTCAACACTCCAGAAGTATAGAAAGCACCCTCATATTTTCTGCATTCTAGTGATTATTAGGAGTATTAAAGACAAAGTTTGATTTCAGATCTAAGCCTATGATTTAAAGAGGGGAACCATACAATTCCATCTAAAATATATGATTTCTTAAATAAGACAATGTATGAAGTCTGAATATGAAATCGAAACTACATAGAAGTTATAAAGTACTTTAAACAAATAAAAGAATCAATTTGCAACTGATAAGATTCCAAAGCAAATCACATTTTCATAAAAAGCATTCTATTTCTGGAAGCCTCAAATAATCGATCAATTTGATTGAGCAAATAACCAAAAAAAAAAATTACTTCCATTTTTTACGAGCACGCTCCTTTCCATCCCTACGATACAAATGGCGTCAGTTTACGCTGTGGGGCTTTTGCCAAAGAATAAGAGGAGAAAAGAGAAGGAGATTTGAGAATAAAAAAAATAAGTGGAGTCTTGACTAGCAATAATTAACGTTATTCTATCTGCTTCAATGTTAGAATTTGGCTTCTTTTCGTGAAAAAGCGTCCTTGGTTGGCTGCCCCGAACACAAACCAATGAAAACGATGGGAGTGGATGGGAGACGGGAAATTCAACGGTAGAAATAGTACAGTTTCAGTAGAAGAAAATAAACAGGAAGGCAGAACGATAAACGATCCGAGAGAGATCGAAAGAGACGACGAGAAGAGATGAAAAAAAAAAAAAAAGAATTTGTGATGGAAATTCGAACAAAGGAAATGCAATAAGAAATCCGAAACAGACAAATCCTTGAAGCGATCGGATGATTGATGCGAATCTAACATTTTTTAAGGATTAAATAAAGAAAGAGAAAAGAGACAGAAATAGGGGACTAGGAATACAAATCAATTAAAGATTAAGGTTCGGCTTTAAACTTTAAATTACATTTCAAGAGATTATATCTGCAGTATCAAGAGGAAAAAGCAAATAAATTAAAAAGAATTTTAATAAGAAGAATATTATTAGAATAATTGATTTTAGATGATGAATTGTTTCAAATTTGCATTCATATGACCGACCTCGAATGTACTGGGTGAATACAATTGCATGGGCTCGGCATTTATATCCAAGTTGCTTAAGATTCGATGCAATATGCATTGAGAACAGAAAATGATACAAATATATTTCTGACCTATCTCCTTTTATTCATTAAAGAAAAAATTTATCTGATTTTTTTCAGAAAAAATAGCGGATTTCGACTATTTATAAATGCTGCAAGAAACCATTAGTTTAGGAAGGTTTTAGTAGTCTATTTTTCCCTTTCTTTAAAATAAGTTGAAAGAATATCTCTTTCATTGTTTCTGCTAGTTTGTGGAATCTTTCATTGGGAATTTCTTCTGCGTAGTACGGCAACTGAATTGTATTGCTTGCCCTCAAACATTACCCCACAGATGCTCTATGGGGTTGAAAAGTGAATCGGTGAACCGGAAGTATCAGTTTACTCTAGCGCCAAAATATAAATTTTGAAATATCTCGTTAATCATTGCGTTTATGAAAATTTTGAAAGGATTGAAAAGTGTTAGAATTACAAATCGGGACTGCCTGCTGGATAATCTAAAGTTGTGATATTTTTATTCAGCAACCATGCTTTTGTTGTCTTTGCTGCATGGCTTTCTGCAAAAGCATGAATAGGGAGAAATATCAAAACATAAACATTGAATATCCGCCATCTTTTGAGGGCATCGAGACCCATGGCTGCCATGGCTCTGAACTTATCCCATTGTTATACAATACATCCAAACACGCAACAACTCGTTACCATCGTTATACAATAACAAGTCGGGCAAAAACGGCGCACTTCCATGAGTAGCAGTATAGGATTGCCTTCCTCTTGCCCTCAAAAAATGGCAGCTGTACCCATCATTCAATGCGAAGATATTTTCCCCTATTATGTTGCATGAATGGTAGAAGGTGAACTTGTAGTAGCCCTTGATATTTAGGGAGCACTGACAAATGCTAAATGGGTTTTTCCGCCATAAGCAAAAACACTTCAATCCATTACAGAACCTCCTGTTGAACGGATGGGAAGACCATGAATGCCACTTTGTTTGGGTTTTTTCAAAGCGGGATGGTGGAGGAGGTTCTGTTTTGGTCGTAGGTGCTTTTGCTTATGGTGGAAAAACCAATTCAGCAGTTTTAATGGTCGCAGGAATGCCAGTAAGTATCAAGAGTTACTAAAAGTTCATCTTCTTCCAGCAAGACAATGTATCTGAACCAAACATGGTTGCTGAACCAAAATATCATAACTTCAGATTGGCCAACATGCAATCCCGATTTCAATTCCATATATTTTCTATGGGGCTGATCTTATGAGGGTGATGTATGCCAAGGGCAAGCAATACAATTTAGTTACCAAAATACTATATTCCCAATGAAAGACTATGCCAACTAGAAGAAACAATGTAGGAGATAATCTTTCAACTTACTTTAAAGAAAGGGAAAAAATAGACTACTAAAATATTCCTAAAACTTCTATGCCATCAATGTTTCTAACTTTTCTTTACACTTCTGTTTTCAGAAAATTGTCTGAAAGTTCATGGTAAATGCTTATCTTCATAATTTAATCTACTTTTTTGCTTAAAAATTACTTCGTTATTTAATTTTCTTAAAAACATTAAAGAATTTTTAAATTTCTTCGTATGGTAAATAAATTTTAAAATGTTGGCTAGAGAGCATGTATCTATTTTCCGTTCAACTTGACAAACAAACTTTAAAAGAACGGAAGACAAACACGAATTTTTACATTATTCAGTGAGTATAATTAAAGGCAAACAAATTAAAACAGTGAGTATGTATTGTGGCAAATGTCTGAAAATAAATAAATTAAAACAAACAAAAAATAAGACACTGCAGATAGTCGAATAAGATGACAAATATCCCTTCGTAAATGTCACTGTGCAATTGAGGACACAAGAAAAATTAATTAACCTGAGATTCTTGATGGTTAAAAGTACACCTGCGCATCATGTAAGCCGACTTTTATTCTCCAGACGTTGCTCACCATTCTCGCCTTGGTAGAAGCCGACATTCCTTCTCTTCCTTTTCCCAGTGCAAGGCATTTTTATCGCCTGCTGCGCCGTTGTGCCCTCTGCCATCTCCCAACGGAGACGACTCAAGTCGAGCCCGAGCCCTGCATACTGACAGTGTTTACTTCCGAAGGTAAACTACCATTTTCACGGTGGTGCATAATTCATTTTGATGAACCTCTCATGCGCGGTTAGCCTCAGTGACACCGTTACGCACAACAGAAGAGCACTGAAAAGGGCATTATCAAAGTCGCTGGACCCAACTGTGGGACTTCAAAGGGTTCCGCGACCAACCAAGGTGATGGAAAGATACGCACATGACCCGAACATCTTTCCACCGACGAAATTGTTGTGTTAGGTTTGAGCACCAGCAGCGAGAGAGTGAAAGAGAGGAAGCGCCAACCATCCAACCAACCACGGTCGCTCTATCAGATAGCAAAAAGAAACGGGTATCGATCGCCTGACTGCTCTTCTTGTGCTTTAACCACTCATTTGCCCATCTACCATGATTCCCCGTCCTCCAAAGAAAACTTTACCTCCAGGTCAGAGCAGGGTCTACGTCTCAAAGATTCTAATGAAAGAAAAGATGGCAATAGAAAACGCGCCTCCGGAAAACCGGGTTCAAAGTTTGAAAACTTTCGATAAATATTTTCGACTCGATAGATAATGCAAAAAAAAGAGAAAGAGAAGAGAGGAGCGACAAATAGATAGAAAAAAGAGAAAAGGAAAAAAATGGAATCCTCGCAAGCAATCATACCAAAAATGAAAAATAAATTTACTTTTTTCAGCAAAAAAAAAAGAAGTAATGACGAATACAGCTATTTCTTTTCCACATTTTCCATTGACTAGTTCCAGAATTGCGAAGTTCCAACACCCATAAAATTATCATCCAACCATTTATGTTCTATGTATACATTTTCATTACTAACTCATTGTGCATTTTTAAACTAAGTATTTGAATACATGCCAAACATATTCAAACAGTTTGCAGATCAAACTGGATAATTGATTTATTAGATTATCATAATGATAATGTTATTGCTCACGGGGTATTCTATATAACATTAAATGTTATATCAGGATCTCATTTTAGATAAGATCAATTCAGATCAAAATTTCATAGCGTTTTCAATATATTAAAGTTATTTATATACATTCATATTCCACTGCAGTTTATTCCATATACAGGGTGACCCAAGAATAACTTAATCTCTTTGAGAGCTGATAACGGTTTTATTAATGAACAGAATAAAATTATACTTTAAAATGTTTATATTAGCATAATACGGAAATGTTTCCAATCATAAAATATGCAAATCAGTTTAAATAAGTTTTTGGTGTGGCCTCACTCCAAACTTCATCATTGGAGCGATTTTTTTCAAAGAACAGAACGATGGTGTTTTGGTGACAGTGACAATCACAGGTGACCGCTATCTACGGAATTTACAGGATCATGTTGGGAAACGTAATATTCCAACATATCTCCACAGCCAATCTTGTAAAACATGTCTTACATTCTGTTTTTACTGAAATGTTCCTATACCGTGGCCTCCTCGATCCCCAGACCTTAATCCCTTCACTACTGCGGAAATACCTAAAAAGCAGGGTTTATCTTAGCAGACGAACAACTCCCTGTGTCCTGACAGAATCCATCAGAAGAGAGAGAGAGAGAGCTCAAATCTCACAGCCAATGTTACAATCTGCCGTTTTCAATATCGTTAGCCGCTTAAATTTGGTGATAGAAGAGAAAGGCAGTCATATCAAGCACATTATCCAATGAAAAATATAAATCCCTTATTTCCATATTTTATGACTGGAAACATTTCCGCATTATGTCAACATAAACATCTTAAAATATTATTATAAACTGTTCATTGATAATTATGGAAACTGTTATGTGTCGTTATGATCATCACAACCAAAAATGGAAGTGAAAGTAGCGAGAGCCAATCAGATTCAAGCACAAGTTGATCGGTTAGAGCAGGCGAGACAGATACCTGGCACCCGCGTCCCTAGCAATTTTTTGGGAACTTTCTTCTCACGTAATCATAACCGTTCGTTTTGAGAGTTTTAATCTCTCTAATCCGATTGTGAATTCTTTGGCTATTCCTCTCCACTATAGAGCATACTTCCAAGACCTCTAGAGCGTACTTTCACTTACCACGAGGCGAGGCGAGACCGACTGCACATGCCAGCTTGTGATGGTTCTTGAGATATGCAGTCGATAAGAGAGCGATCCTGATTGGCCTCTTCTTTGCATAAACTATAACAACCGAATATAGTCCAACAGACAAGTCATGAGAATCGCTCCTCCTGCAATAGATCACGTGGTCATGACGTGCTAAGTTCATCAGCCAATCCACGGCTCCTTAGCCTCGTTGCATAGGTCTTTTATTTATCGTTTATGTTTCCTGCTTTGTTCAACACATGCTCAAGCAAAGTGTCAAACAAGAAAGTATTACAATTCTTCTAAGGAAAATTAATTTCGCATTAATTGCTAGAAAAAAGGCCCTTCTAAGGGAAACCAATTTAACAGTAATTCATTTAATAACAACCATAGTACGAGGCTAAATTTTACTCCAGCTGGTTTTCATGGCCAGGCAGTGATTGACATTCTCATGATTCGCTGGTTGGAATATAAGCATCTCGGCGACTTCCAAGAAATCCAAAGATAACCACTGCTATCGCGAAATGCCATCTTGCCATTCAATGCAATGCTGCAATGAGGCGTCGTAATGGAGCAAGTCATGCTACACCCTTTGTCAATCAGACGGTCAATCATCAAACTTGGATATCCCATCATGCAGGAGAACAATATCTATTTGAGGAGTCCCAATATTGAAGGAGCATGTGAGTATTCGTCTTGCTGGTAGTAAGTGATGAGTTGGTCTTGCTTGGTCAAAGTCCTAACCTCAACACAATAAAACATCACTGAGATGAATTATATCGTCGATTGCAAGCACGCAAAAGACAACCAGGGCACGTCATCAACACGTCTTTATCTATTTACTGTAAAAAAATGTAAATAAAGAATCACCTACGTAGGTGTCAGTTTACATTCATAATGATCATTAGCGTATGTCTAATTAAATTTATTTTTATATCAAAATGTAATATATTGATGTTTTATATTCTATTTTACTTTGATCCTCATTAAATTAAAATCGTTCGCTTTTTTGAAAGGGCTTATATATTTCCCAAAAAGAATAAGTTTTTATTATTATTATCTCGGGTTTGGAAATGACGACTGTCTAAATAAGCTCATGAATAGGAAACGCGTAAAATAATCTAAATTTATGAAACGAGTTCTCAAAAGTTGTATGTTTCTCTTGCTTTCTATTTACATGTTTAGAAGTAGAAAGTTAATTTCTGCGAATATCACGAACGTTTAAAAGAAATCATTTTTCATTTTTGTAAAATCTTCCAATTAAAGACTTTCACCTTATTAAATGTAAGTCGAATGCCGTAGTTTTCCCGACTCTTCCGGTCCTGGTTAAGTTGAAGAAAGAGAAAGAGAGAGAGAGAAGGAGGGGGAAGGAGATCTTTGTGAAAGAGCTTCCACCATCAGATAAGGCAGCTAACTAACTAACGAAGAGGTCCCTAGAGTCGGCTTGCAAAATGGCAAGGACATCGAGGAAGAAGGTCCTTTTGATAAATGGAAACTTAACTTTGTAATTATCATTCCGACTGTCGCCTTCCCTTTTCGGTGCAAGAGTCGTTCGTGCAGACAGGACGAAATTAAATTTTTGACGGTGACACTGAATCTGCGCCTTTTCTCTTTACATGATTTAGGCGTCAACCATTCCGCGAAACGCAAAAGGTGACAACAAAAGCCTTTTGCAAGATGCTCTCTCTCTCTCTCTCTCTCTCTCTTGCTCTTCTCTTACTCTTTCTCTCTTTCACACCATTCCAGGTAAAGGTTTAAGATTCCCTAAAATGATTAAACTTACAATGAAGATCTTATCTACTTTCTTCTCGTTTCTAAGGAGAAAAGGCAAATTCCAGACCGACCAATATCGTCGACTATTGAAGAAGGATATTTTTGGAAACTTTGGGAATATGCAACAATAATTATTTACGAATGAAGTGCTTACAGAAATATTATAAATAACTTCCTTCTCAAGTGATAAATGTTGAAAATAAACTAATTTTAAAACTATTTAGAAACATAATTAATACCAGAGTTTCCATGGATCAAATACATACTTCATCCAAAATTATAACACCATAGTTCACATGAGTTATCTCGTTTGACTAAAGTTTTAAAGTAACAGTGGTAATCGCTTACAAGTGGAAAGCATTCACAATCATTTTCCAATTTTCAGCCGTATTCGTTCTAGCAACATCTGTCACGACAACATCCACTAATAAATTCACATGAAATTCCTATTTATGAATCTGTTCAATATCAACGCAATAAATATTTTTCAAAAAAAAGAGCTCATCTCGTTTAAACGAAATCCATGCTGTATTATAAATAGTAAACGAAATTAAGGCGTGTTTTCCAATTAGTACAGTACATAATGAGTTAAAAGTTGTGCACCGCGAATTAAATTGTAAGGGAAATTTATTTGCTTATCGAGGAAAAATAAATTAAATTACTCTTTCTATGTAGCTATAGGAGAATACAAATTAGAAAAGATTACAATAAGTTCAGAACATAAAATCAGGCAGATCTGTTATGAGCACGATCGCCATGCGAGTTCATTTGTGAGCAGCCTCACATCATCGCCGAGCTCTGTCATAAGCGTAAAATGATAATAAAGAAAAGAATTGTGAGGTTGGAAAAAAATTTCGGATAAACTATCGCATCCAAGGTCAACTGCTGATGATAAGCTGAGGAAATGCAAAGAGACAGACGTAATATGAATATGTTAGGTGAACGACTATTATCTCAGTGTCACGTTCTCTCTGTGAAGTATTGTGGTATCATTGTGTTGGGATGTTTTCTGCTTATTAAAATTCGGGGTGAATATAAGTTAGTATACTTACGATAGCGTTAAAATTACATAAAAAACGAGCGATTTCGAGAATTTTAATAAGCAGCCTATAGTGAGTGAGCCTACAAATAGGCCAAAAATGGTGGCCGACTATCAGTTGGCCATACTTGTAGATATAGAGCTTTATGTCTCCCCAGAGAGCCCTGAACTCTATGGACATTTAGGAGAAAAATTGGAGCGTCATCTAAGGATTAGGTTAAATCTGACATCAATTGCTGATCTGTTCATCTATTTGAAAGAAAGATGGAAAAATATCCATGACTTTGTGTCGCTAATTAGTTGAAAGCTTGCCCAGGATAATGATAGATAATTTTAGTTCAGGATCATCGAGTTATTAGACAAGATATAGAGCTACTTTTTTTCAAAACAGTCTGCTATCTAGTTCATTATTGCAGGATAGTGTTTTTCCTAAGTGACTGTAAGATAGAAGTCTTCATATAGATAACAGACGCACCAAGAACGAAGTATGCATTCAAAGCGAAAGTTAGAAAGTGGAAAGTATATTATAGAAGCAGAAAATGATTAGTATGTATTTCAGAACAAATGCATGATTTGTTACACAAAATGGTAAAGTCTTCATGGTGTTGGTCTGGATAAAAACTGTTATCTGACGTGGCATGGATTCATAAAGTTTCCAGATGTGTTCGAGTGGTATTTTGCTAATTGGCAGGCTAATTCGCCGATATTCTAAGTTGTTCATGTCTTAAGAGCGTTCAATAGCACAGACAAACCTTCGAAAATTAATTTGGTCAGAAATTATCTTGTTGGACCGTAATCCCAATACCGCCAAAGAAATGGCAGCACGACGGGTCAGAAAATGTCCTCAACGGTTGTGCTTGAGGGTGCCACAAAGGACCGGCTATGAAACAAAATTGAACCCTAGACTACATAACAATAAGCACGGAGTCCTGAAAATGACACGTCTAAATCCTGACAACTTGCCTATCCATTTGCATGTGAGGTTCATTACGATCAGTTTATTTTTTCGAGATGGTTCGATGATTTTGCGAAGACTTGTAATTATTTATTTTGTCGATGCGTCGAGATTATTTATTCCATTTTATTCGACTTTTGTTAGCTCTGTGCATTGTGCTCTTAATGTTTCTTAATTAATCTGTACGAATACTGTACAGGTGGCGTCAAACATGCGCATCTGCTTTGAATCTTGTCGAATTTACCAATTTACTATCTATCTATCAATCAGAATAAAATAATATTATAGTATTGTTAATTATTCTGCATAAGAAATTTCAAAACTTGAATATAATTTTATCAATTCAAATACGAGTCAGTTTAGCAATGTAAATTCTAGTTAAGAGGAATAGACAAACCACGGGAGAGTTAGATAGAGAAATTCCACTTATTATCCTAATTTAGTAAAACGTCTTGTTTTTTTGCTCTTTAAATTATGGAACTTGAGACTGAATGACCTCGTGAGGAGAACTCAATTCCAGGTAAAAGATTTCCTCTACACCGGCATCATTAGCATTTTGAACGAACCAAAAAGAAATTTTATTATCAACTGAAATGAATTTAAGACTGTTCTCTTCCAAACTTATTTCCCCCAAATATTTTTATTGGATTCACAATTTACCCGAGCCCGGCATCAAATAGACTAGGTCGTAGGAATTTTCTGAATAATAGAAATTACTTGATAATAGGATTAAGAGACGAGGGCGCAACAGAGACGAGCATAGAGCAATTTAAGAAGATTCGTATGAGATTACAAAATAATTAGCTTGTCAATTACAACGAGAATATGGACGCTCACATTGAGAGATATCTAAGAGATGAGGAAACCTATTTAATTTTAATGGCTTTAATAAGATGATTATCTTATCCATTGACTTTTCAGAAAAAAATAAAAAGGGGCACATTCTTTAGCCGAAAGGGAGGGAGAAGTTTCTTTCCTTTTCAACTGCTTCATTATGGCTTTCTTTCCTTTTTTGTTTCTTTGATGAATGGATGATGGATAACAATTTCTAAAAGGTAAAAAAAAAAAATCTTAGATTTTTAATTCCAATACCTTCTCTATAGCCACCCTTTATTAATTTGTGCATCCTCGTCCTTGGAATTGGAGTTCAGAATTCTGTTTAAACGCTCGCTAATTTGTATAGGAATTAAAAAGAGTTTTTTCAAATTACGGAAGAAAATAGAGAAGAACAAAAGCCGTCTCAGTTCGACGTCGAGTTTCCAGACACAGACACCTTTCAAGCAGATTTATTGCTTTTTATTGATTTTATAAAATGGGAAGTTTAAAAGGAATTTCATGAACTATATTTGTTGACATTTCATTAATCTTTATATATCAATTTTTATATTTTTCATTATATCTATCTATAATACTAATCCTTGGTTCTTTTTAGCCCCTAGCATAAAAAATTAAATATTCTTCTTAAGTTCTAAATGATTAATTTATCAGATTATTTAAAAAGTTCATTCTTATTTCTGCACCCTGGTCTTTGAAAATGAATAGCATCTGAACCCATTAACGAAAATGGCACCTATATGCATTGAATCCTCACACCTATTCCTTTGGGATGAATCTTAAAAAAATTTTTATCGTAGTAACAAGCGGAAAATGAGAGTCTACAACAGTGATTACTGAAGTCAAAATTCGAGCAGCATTCCTTTCTGAATTCAAATTGGGTCACAGTACAAGTGAGATAAGCCGAAATGTATAAAAAAGCCCAGTTTTGTTTTTAGAAGTTTCGGGAAGGAAATGAATCCCTCGAAGATGACCGCCTACTGTTGATGAAGATGCCTACCTGTTCAGCAGCGAATTAAGTGCAACATCTGACCACTTGCTATTCCCTGCATCAAAATCATCACAGAGAGCTACTGCTGAACCGAATCATGACATGAGATGAAAAATAAATCCTCTACTATAATATTCGTCGCTCCTACCAATGGTTATCACCAGAGGAACCTCCTAGAAAGATCCCAAATCAGGATTTACACCAAAGAAAGTGTTGCTGATCGTTTTCTAGACAGCAGTTGGAGTAGTGTAGTTTGAAATCTTAGAGCAAGGTCAAACCATCACAGCATATCTGTATTGTGATATGCTCTAACGGGCTGATCCGCACTCGTCCAAAAACAACTTGCATTGGTAAATCGTTAAGGTCGACTACAGCCATAGGACAACGCAAGACCACACAGCTTTACAGATTCACTGAAAGATTATGCAGCTTTGCTTCATCCTCCGTACTCATCTGACATCTCTCCCACATATCATCCCCTGTTTTGATCACTGGATAAACATATGTGCGCACGACAAGTTTAGAAATAGATTTGCAAAACTTTTTTCACCTCCAAAACCAAAGTTTCTACAAACAAGAGATTTACACATTGCCCACCCTTTGGAGGCATGTTATTGATTGTGAGGGGGATAATTTTGATGAATAAATTAAATGTCTTTATAAGTTATGTGGTGTGCAAATGTATCACTGAAAATACGCAAGTAAATGACCTGACACTATCTGATGTCTAAAATCAAACGGACAAACCCAAAATGAAGACCATCTCGAGAAGTATGTTTACTTCAATGAAACTTACGGAAAGAAAATGTATTACAGAGCACTGCATAACAGAGGCGTCAGAGTAATTAGAGCAATGCTGGCTTGGTTAATAGAAAGATAAATACTAGGGAGTATTGAGTGTTAAGTAATACGCTATGATACGGAATCAGTTGCAGTCGGTTTTTGTTTTATGTTGCATATTTGCATGCAACATGACACCGCTCCTCCTCACAATGCCATCTGTTCCACTGTGGAATTGAAGTTGCGGATTTATACAGAGCTCTTTAACAAGCGATTTATCTCACTTATGATCATAGATTTCAAGAGAAAGATAAGGAAGAGAGCGCTGTTTTGACCTTTTAACTTTAGCAGCTTTCATTGAAACACCTTTATATAGTAAGCAATGCATAATTAAAAGATATTTTCAAAAAGAGGAACATTCTCTTTATTTTATCGCTTACAGGGCATATAGGAAATTTATTTTGTGTGTGCGTTTCTCAAACTTCTGAAAAGGAACGTTTTTGTCCTTTACTGAAAAGGTATGATTGCGCTATACACATAGGGAGTATAAGCATAAAGTGAGAAAGAAATTGCAACTAAATCTGGAATTAGCCAGTGAATTTTCTTAAAAAAAACCTCAATATAGAATTTTATGACAATCCGACCAATAGGTGTCGACCATGTTCACGACATGCGTACAGATGAACACAAAAGATGAAAACCAATATCTAGTTTCCTCAACGTGTTTCAGACGTGCCTACAAATTATCCATAAACATGACTAAACCAGCCATCTATAAGTTTGGTAGCAGATTTCTCTTCAAAAATTCTAAATATATCTACAACTTTGCTTGAAACGCCAGATTTCCAATAAAAATTTTAAAAGCAAACACCGCTGTCTTGTTTAGAAAGGCTAAATTTTTTTTCATCAAGATATTTTTATAAGTCCATTAAACATTAAAATAACTCCTTCAGAGAATTCGGTATAAGACGTTCAATCCAAAGTCAAATGTTGAATCAAAATATTTAAGCTAGCATTTCAATTAGGTAGACGTTTCACCCTTTGGCCTCCACACAAGCCAACGCAATTATTCCAAAGTCTTACGCTCAAATGAACTCCTAACAGAGCATTTATATTTTAATTAAAAACCGTGAATCTTTCATATTCACTTCAATTTCTCTTGACGTAGCGAGCGGTATCGATTTGCTTAAATTTCACTAGAAGGATTTCGAATCATTTAAAAACAAAATTTTTATGTTGGATTTTATCCTCAAGTCTTAACGTTTCAAATTTTCTTGGATATGCTGCTCCCAAATAAATAGTGCCCCTTTATTCTCTGTTTCCTTTACTTTCCATCCCTCGCAATTTGGGAATTCGTCGGCAGCACCGAGGCCTTTCTTTCTCTACTTACCTACCACTAACTTCCTGCCCACCCTCGCCGAGTTCGTCAGTCCTTATGACGGCCGAGAATTCGAGTAATCTGCCTGTCGTTACACCTGAGCCCATTGTGCGCCTAATTACCGGCCGGGTCCGGCCCTCTTCGCCTTCTTTTCTCTCTCCCCCACCACCACCACCAACTGTCCCGCGTGTTATGACAGTAAAAGAGCCGGTTGTACATTAAATTGAATTAATCTGCTCGACATTACTTCGTTAATGATCTTTCCCCGATGGAAAGTGCACTGAAATAATTCAGTTAGAAGCAGGAAGGGCCTTCCACAGTCTCCTCGTTCCTATAATTAGTGCTTCTTATAGCTGCCATGAAATTAATAATTCATTAATTAGAAAGTCCCGAAAAAAATAATGAAACAATTATTGTTATTATTTACGCCTTACAGCGATGCAGTACTGTTTGGAAACATATTTGAGACATGCAATTCAATCTATGCGGTTATATGAATCTTTATCCAATCATAAGTTCTCTAACCTAAATTAGATGGGCCCCATTTAATGGATTTAATGTTGTTAATGATTTCGTAACATTGTTTTTGATGTTTGCGTATTAAGAAATATTTTGCCCACTGCCATTTCCAAAAATTCCTTCAAATTAATTTTTCACAAAAATAATGCAATCCATATAGGAAATGCCACGTGACATTCACTGTCTATGAGTGATTATTATTTGGTCCATTTCAATAAGAATGGGATTCACTTTTAAAAAAATAGAAATTAAATATTAGAAAAGTGAACATAAATCAATTTTATTGGATCTTTCGTAAAAAAATAAATAAAAGGAAACATGATGTAAACCTCGATTTACATCACAAGTAATTTTCCTGGCCTTTTTAGCGTGATTGACTTCAAATCAATCTACCCACCTCATTTTTTAAACGGAATAGAGGTTTAATCCCCAAATTATTTTCAATCAAGTCATTTGTGTTAAGCTGAAAAAATTTTATTACAAATTTTTGGGATGCATTTATTGGGTTGTAACTTAACGAAAATTCTGAAAAACATGCATACGTGTCTCTATTGCCGGTCAGAACTTGAATTTTTATGATAGAATTATAGAATTGCCGGTCCCTTATGCCTTTAACTAACGAATAATTGCCAATAAACGAATAATATTTGTCTATTGGATATCCACAAATATGACCATGAAGCGTGGGCGCTTTTTCCAGATGTATTAAGCTTTCCATTGGACGTTCCACTGACTAAGGTAAAAATGGCAATCATGCTAATTTTCATGTTAGTGTTGTAGTTTTACTTTGTAAACGATTATGAATAAAATCATTTACTGTTGTTTACAAAGAGAATGCGTTTTTATATAGAGGGTGTTTCAAAAAAAAAAATACAGGGCGTTTACGAACTCTGTGTACAAACTTTTAGGGGTCGTAGAGGACCTTATTTTGAATATATTTTGCCAATAAACTGGGGCCGCAAATGAATCTTTGTAACAAAAAAATTGTCATATATCATACATCAAACACCTGTCTGAGACCCCCCCCCATAATGTATTTATCTCTCTCGTTAATGTACAGGGTGTTCTATTCGAAAGGGGCAAAAAAGAGCAAGCTACAACATCATAATCAATTTATTAAATTTCACAAACAACATACCATTTTGTACATTAAAGATGGAAGTTTTATCCTATATAAATCACATTTCGACATGTCCACCATTGCGCCAGTCACAAATTTGGAAACGGAATGGCAGTTCTTGCCACGTATTCCTCGACATCTCTGGTGTTATGCGTTCAAATGCAGCCGAAATTTGATGCTTCAGGACCTGCACATCGGTCGGACGTTCCGCGTAAACCATATTCTTAACAAATCCCCAGATGAAAAAGTCAGGAGGGGTTAGATCTGGTGAGTTTGGAGGCCAAGGAATGGGGCCATCACGACCGCACCAATTCTCATTGAAAGTGTTGTTCAGATGGTAGCGTACCACCAGAGCCCAGTGAGGAGGTGTGCCATCTTTTGGTAAACGTACTCCGCAATATCATCATCCATCAGTTGAGGAATAACAAAGCACTGCAACATGTCAAGATAACTGTCTGCCCTCACCGTAGAGTCAGTCGTGTTTGATACCCCAAAACAAGGTCCTCTGCCACCCCAAAAGTTTCTTCACAGAGTTCGTAAACATCCTGTATACACACTTTATTAGATGTTATTTATAACTCTTTCCGTCACAGCAAAATAAAAAGCTTACATCCCAAGATAAAGAGATAACGAAGATGACCCCCAATCGAAAAAGATCACACTGCCACCTAGAAAAAGAGATTATTTGATAAGAGTTTGCTATAGAAATGGATAGAAGCAACTGTTCGCCATATTCAAAAGTATCTCGACGCTTTGAATTATCTTTTGTAATCGTAGAAATGAAAAACGAGTTAAATTCATCCCTTGATGTCTGTATGAATTTAGTTACAATATTTAAAAAATTTTTTTTCCTTTGCTGATCGCGAATACATTCTTTGAAATACTCTATATACTATTTGTAATTTTTATGATTAATTATTAAAAATTAATTTAAAATATATAAAACTAATTATAACAATTTTTATCTAAATACAAACCCTACGAGAAATGGCTCTAAAATTATTCTTTAATGCTCACTAAATAGGAGAATATGCATCTTTAAAATAATTTTCATAATATAAAATTTTTAACAGGAATTTTCAGAATTGAAAACTAGCTACTTATTTTAGCTTTATATGCTAATATATACGCCTATCCTCCGATTTATGAGAGTTGGCTTATTGATTAAGTAGAGTTAATACCTAAATTTCACAATTTTCAGTTCAATTTATGAGCTTTCTTTATTTTACGGGGTTTCCGAGAACGCATTAAGCTCGTAAATCAAGAGAATGGTATATTTCGTCAGGGAAATTTCCTTCTCCGTGAGCTTCTATTTAAAAAGGGCTGAATAATCTCTTAATGTAATGCCATTAAGTGAACACAAAAGAGCACTTTTAAATCCTCATACTGTGTATATTTACAAATTTAACATAAAGGAATACGCCCAGTTACACCAAATTCGTGGAAATAAGAACTAGGCAACTTACATTATAAATAAAAATGTTGATAAATTCTAAAACAGTGTTTTTAGACATTCTCTAATAAGTTTACAACATTAATATAAAAACATTGCATTTATCTAAAAAAGACATAGGAGAACGTAAAAGGATCAATTATAATTTCTGTTGATACGTCAAATGTATAAGGACAATGTATTTGCACATTTTATACTGATGAATGTGAACTAGGACATGTTACATCTGATGTAAACCCTAAAGCTCATTAAAAGTAACTTTGATGGTAACTAGGAATACAAACGTGAGATTCTATTCGCTTGCGTTCACGAAAACAGAAAAAGACACGATACTTTAATGGTCATCTCCGAATCTATAACCCAGGTAACAGACAAAGATATTAATTTTCAAAGTAAACATGCTTCATGGAATCGACAAAAGGAATGTTCAGATCTCGATCTACAATGGGACCACAAATCTGATCGGAGCTGCGAATTGGAATCGATTTGCATGTCAACGCAGGTTAATGCAAAATAAAGAAATACGGTCGCAAATGTTCCCGCCAAGAGAGCGTCGCTCTATTTAAGAAAAGGTCATAAGTCAAGAAAGACAGAAACTAAGCCTTACGTGGTCTAGAAAGAGAACAAAAGGTCGTCTTAAAATGGCCCGAAGCTGTCACAGATTGGTCCATTTACTTAATGAAGGAATCTTTGTGTTCGCAGATGAAGCCAAGTGTTTGTATTGGATATGGAGAAAATGATAAAATTCGTCAGGTTTAAGGAAGAAAATCTGGTGAGAGCTAATTTTAACTGCGTCGTCTCTCGGCAACGGGAATTTCAAAAATTGATTTTCCAAATTAAAATTACATGCTAATCTCACAAAAATAAGCGAGCTAAATTAAGATAGTTCAGGCTGAGAAAGTGTATTGGAAGATTGCTATTAAAGTTTTAATAATTTATTATTTTTTTAAATAATTGATCTATAACGTCCATTACAAGATGACTGCATTGCAAGATGCATGCGTGTAATATTTAACATCTTGCAGAGGTTAGATAAAGATTCAAAATTTTTATTATGATTAAATTAAACAGAGTACAGTTGTTAATAGAATTTGATTCTGAGAAAGTTAGTGAAACGTGCGTGCATTACTTTTATATTTTAAGAGACAATCTTCTTTATCTCTGTTTAAAATTTATGTAGGAAATTTCACCAGTTGAACAGTCAAAAGCTTTAATTTTACATTGGTGACGTTAGACTTCTAAACGCTTTCTTCCGACTTTTATCTTTTGACACTTTAACTTTTAATTTTATTTTAAGTTAATGTCATTTCGTCTCCAAATGCAAGTACTACTCTTCACAATGAAAATGCATTAGCGGCAAACATTATCGCTGTATTATAATGAAGACCCGACTCTAATAAGCCAACACTAAAATGGATTCTTCACTCATACCAATCAAAAGATTTCATAATTAATGCGTCGAGATTTTTCTTTCCTTTCCTTAAATAAATTGATTCAGAAAACTTTCGCCCTCCCCTCTTTCATTTAAAGTCGATCAGGAGCAAAGTAATCCGTTTTGCTCGAAGACGAGCCCATTTCCATCTGGAGGCCCATTTCTTCACCTTCCATCATCTCCCTTTAAAGTCGAGATAGGCCGAAAGGAAAAAAAAGGAAAAAAAAAATAAGAAGAGAGAAAGGGAGGAAGAAATGCTCTCTTGACAATGATCTATGGCACGGAATGCATTCTACATCTCTAGAGGTAGTTAAGCATATGTTTACCAGGGTACCTTGAACGGCATAAATGTTAAGAAGACTCACGAGTCATAAAAGGCATGTGACAAAAGTTGGGCCAAGCGTCACTACTTAATGGCTTTCACCGTCCCCCGCTCTTTGGAAGGAACCATTTAATTCTTAATGTGCGCACGCTCGCCTCGCCCATTTCCAAGATAAAACTACTTGGAGACTTTAAAAACCTCTTCCGAGCGCCTTGTGTTGCGTTTTTCCAGACAATCAATAAAGTTAACTCCTTCTTTTTTTAATGGCGTAACGGCGTTGGGCAATGTGAACTAATTTGTTGAACTGAGTTTTTCATTCCAAAGTTACTACAACCCTTAACCTCCCCTAACTTTTCATTTGTAGTGAAATTTTCCTCCAATTCAAAACTTCCAACGAATCGATTGACAACAAATTTTACTCCTTAGAAGATCATCTATAAAGCATCCAGCAAAAATGATGACAGTAAATGTTTTAAACTTTTAATAATTAAATAATTTATGCCCGAAATTACGATAAATTAATAAAAAGTTCACTTTTTTTTACTCTTTTTCTTTTCACTCATCTTTTGAATAATAATAATAATAATAATAATTAAGAACAAATCACTCTAAAACATCCGCCATCAATAAACGAATTATGTTTGACGGGATTACAAAGGAAATTCACATTTGATCATACGCTATTTCATGTTAAACTATTCGTTGATAAAAAACTCTTCATTTCAAGTCTTTAATGACAAAAAAATTTCAAATTAGAAAGATGGTAATAACTGTTCTTGTTTTCATTTTGCAATATGTAATCTGCTCATTGTTGAGAGTGGGAACATTTGGGGTGCGATGAGTATCCTTCACAATGTTTTCCGTTACCGGTTGTTAAGTGTGGAGAATGTCTAAAGAAGCTTACGATAAGAACTTTCTAATTCCACCCGTGATGATGGAGAACCCGTGATGATTTGGGCAACCATGTCGTGGACTTCTGCATGCCCATTTGTCACCTTGAAAGGCAGAATGACTAGTAATGACTTTTAACAAATTTTGATAAAACAAAGCCACCTCATGGCACAGACATTGTTCTGCGGGCCCGGTTTCCACGATTTGAACCATCAATGCAAAATATCCCGCAGTCTACGAGAAAGAAGCCAGTGAAGGATGAATTGTTTCTCAGACTAATCTGGTTCGATGACTTTTCAGTGCCGCTTTCTGTCTATCTCGTCGGCTGCGAAAATGTCCCGAAGCCAAAGAGAAAGAAGGGGAAAAGTCACCTGACCATCGGAGTGCTAGCAACAATCCAACCTTCACTGTTTCCAACAAACGGAAAAACAACAGTGCGTTCACAACTTCTTAACTTTTCTCACTTTTCTCACTTATCTTGTTTAAGTCACTTTCAGTTACGTCATTTTGAGGAAAACGAAGTCTCAAAAGTGACTTTTCTGAATGCGAGTCAATACCCACTTTCCCCTCTGCTTTTCTTACTTTTCTGGCTTTACAGCCACTAACTTCCGGTTTAGTGGTAGCCATATTGAATCGCCGCTTCGCTCGTTTCGATGATTGGCCACCGATAAAACTTGTAATTTAAAGGCGTAAGTAACGTATTAACGTTGTAAATTTTGTTGGTTATAAATTAAGGAATAATACATGGAGAACAATAAAATAAGTCACTTACTATCTTTGAAACAATTTCAGCATGCTATTTATGGTTGACGCAGTTTTAATACAAAAGTAACAAAAGCAGCAAAAGTGATCTTTTCACTTCCGGTTTCATTCACAACGAAAACCTATTTTCACAAAGTCACTTTCCCTTAAGCGAAAGGATGTGAATGCGACTAATGATTGTTAACATCCAAGATGGGCTAAGGTCAAAAACTCTCACCGGTGAGAAGAGTTAGCGTTTGGTCGGTCAGAAATCCCGGTGAGAAAACTGTGACGTCATTTTAACGCGGTCAGAAACGCCAGTTAGTGCTGCTATGCCTAACCGGTTAGTCTCACCGTCCTCACCGAGAAAAAGACGGTTAGCCCAGTGAGAAATTACGTCATCATTCTCTCACCGGTGAGGGTTTTTGACCTTAGCCTTGGAGACAATTGCTAGCGCTGGCTTTTCCGCTTCCAGGCCTGTCTCTCTTGTTGGCCTCGGAAAATGCCCCATATGACGTCCAAACCAACTCGAAAGACAAGCCCTGAAACTCTTAGTATGAGCATCAATGTAATCATCTTTGCTTTCAACAAACGAAAAAAATACTGATTATTAAAATGGACACAATGAAGGATACAATGATGGTCAGGTGACTTTTGAGTTTCAGGGTCTATCTCTCTCGTAGGCTTAAACAATTTACAACGAGATTTCAACAATGTAAAAGATGTCAGATCGATGCGAGTTTTTTCGATGCTTGGAGTCGAGGAAAACATTCGAGGATGACAATGGTCTTATTCATGCTGCTGGCAATGTCCAATCTTGATTTGAGCAACATTATGAAGACTAGGTTTAAACATTCTTCCTGTCCCTTGCAGTCGCCTGACCTCAACATCATTAATTAAGAGTAGATACCCATTTTTTACATCTCTGAAAGAGCTTAAACGGTTACTACATGATGAATGATCAAGCAAGGTAATCTAGAATAAAAGCTAACTTCTCAGAAGTGCTTAACGCGCATGCGTATTGTGTAGTCGTAACTGGATGAGTTCTGGCATTACGCTCGGCAAACAGGAAGTTGAAAACTCTTTCATGTAAAAATATCCTTTTTCGTTCTATTTCAGAAGAAAGGTTTATTTGTAAACTTAGCATTTTGTAAAGTAATGTTTCTTAATGCCTGCATAAATTAAGTTATTATGAAATATTGTGGAAATTATCATCTCACAACTGCTAACGGTTCGGACAAATCGATTTCGAATCTTAACGAAGAATGAGTAAGTACATTTTACAATAATTATAGATCCCTTCTTATAATGGCATTTTGTTTTCATTTAATTAAAAGAAATAACATAAAGGATGAGAATTGTGAAGGGAGTGAACGAGTCGTTATGTGTCGCTATCGCAAGACTGTTGTTATCATTGCCGCCATGTTTTGGTTTCTGTGGAGGTTTCTTTTCTTCATTCATGGTTTCTCTCATCAGAGACCGTTATGACTCTCATCCAGTGACGTCAAAATACGCATGCGCAGTAAGGCATTTTTATGCACATCCGGCCGAATGACCTCCCACCTTATTCTAGATCACCTTGAATGATGATATTAAATTCCATTAATATCATGGAAGACTTGTATTACCATTCCCTGGCGAATTCAGACTGCATTGCTGGTCCTACGCAATAATAATAATAAATATTAAATAAAGGCTTTTCTTCTTTTAAGAGCTGCTGAGAGAGGCGAGATGAACAATTTCATGAAAATTATTAATGTAATAGAATTTAGGATATATAAAGTTAACATTTAAAAGTGCACCTTTACCCTCGTTTAGGCCTCGCGGTATTTATTTAGTTAGTATCCATTTTTTTAAAGAAATTGTTTACATTAGCATAATTTAAAGATCTAACGCTATTGACTAATTTTGGTACGTATTTTATAAGATTCATCGTGTAAATCATCAATCCTTAGAATAATGCCTCTATTCTGTCTACCGAAAGGAAGTATAAATGTTCCTGGAAATGTTTTTCTCCCTAAAGACAAGGAGTTCGGCTGAGCGTGTGTTCTAATCATGTGTTTGTTTGCCTAATCAAGAAAAACAATCGAGAGCGCTCTCTGCTCGAGAGAAACGCCCCAAAGACTATAACGCGGTGTAATCATAAAAGTTGCCACCTAAAAAAAGAACCGTGCAATCAACGGATATCCAGTCAAGCAATACGTAAAAAAAAAGATAAAAAGCTTCGACCGCTATATTTATCTAAAAATACAGACAGGAGAATATCATCTTTTCGTTAATGAATCCATTGGAAGTAAAATTGCAATCCGAAAAATATATAATTGATTAAAGTGAATTTTATAAATATTAATGTAAACCAAATTCACCAAAATTGCCGAATATAACTCCTTATTGGATTCTTGAATCTTCAAATCTTCAAATAGTCGAATCTTTCATTGTTCTTCTAAATATTGATGATATGTCTTGATGGTCAGATGTTGTTTTTAGTCAGGTGTTGTTTTTAGTCAGGTGTTGTTTTTAGTCAGGTGAAGTTTCTCCTCCTGTAACCAGTCACATTCTTTTAATTACATGGTGTTTATTGAGGACGACAAATACCATTGATGAACAGACGTTCTGTCCTTCAGCCGAAGCTTCAAAACTTCAAATTAAAACACCAGTTGAAGTCACATTAGTGATAACTATTTTTATTGCACTTTTTGACCAAATACAAAGGCCAGCAATGAAAAATCATTTTGAATGAATTTGACTTATTCTTGTGTTTTTTGTGTGCTGAATCCGATCTGCTTTTAGTTTTTTTTTCCTATTACGTCACGTTTCAAGTTATGCATATAGTTTACAAACATTAGCTTACTTCGTGCCTAGATGTATTTTCGCTTTCGTAAGACTACTTTCGCACTACTAAACTAGTTACAAACTGAACTAGTTTCTTTTCTGGTTGCAGGTGAACCAGTTCTAATTGAACACTAGTTTTATCATCCTCCTGTTCGCACTGGAAATCCTGTTTAGAGGTGGAAATCCAGTTCCAGACAACAAATAGAGCGTGCCCTGGAATGATTAAGGCTTCTTCATCGTTATTTAAAGATGGCGCTTTTTGTTTTCCAAATATAGTTTCGCCATCTTTCCACTTTTCTTGATTTGTTTGAGATTGAGAACACTGTTGTTCGGTAGCCATTGTGTATTTTTAATCCGTGATCGTATCGCTATTCGTGAAGACTTATGGGAAAACTACCCAGAAGTCTTTGCATGAACAAGCACTGTCCAGCCCCAGATCCAGTTTGAGAAACTGGGGCTGGAAACCCCAGTTCCAGAGCCGAAAGAACTAGTTCTTCTTACACCCAGTTTTGTTCGCACTTCACTGATAAAACTAGTACCTCTGATAGAACTAGTTTCTTTTGGCTAGTGCGAACGAGCCTTAATAACTGCACTTCTAGCGTTGGGTGTGACTAAAAGTCGACATTATTCAGATTGACTGCCGAGTGCCGCGATTTATCATTAATTTATTATTGAGTCGTAGATTATAAAACATTACACGGAAATCTATGAAACCTTACTTTATTCAATAACTTTGCCTTCTGCGAATTGATTGAACCGGAAGCAAGACAATATGGAATTTTTTTTGGTTAAATTGTTCGTTTTTTACTCTTTCCTGCCTCAGAAATTCTAAGGTCGGAAGTGAAAGAAGGCACAGAAAGTAGCGCATGCGCGTTCCTACTTCCTGCGCATCCCGTCTATAGAGACTTCGATGTTAAAGTAATGAGTGTGAAGAGAAGTGGCTGCCATATTCGGGCCACAAGGAATTTTATCAGCCCCCAAACTCTAAATAATTTAAGTGTTTCATTGAAAAACAAAAAAACTGTGAGTGATAGAAAAAAAACTAAGGTCAGATACGGATTTAGCATAAAAAGCATATAAAAATCAGCTCTTAACATGAAAGATAATTTTAAAAAGTTATTTTTGTTGGCCTGTGAAATTAAAATAAACTTTCAAAATTAAGATCGTTAAACAACAACTAAAAACTGAAAATAAATCCAGGAAGAAGCTTACTATAATTATTTGATAATAGTGATCAAATAGCGATCAATAGTGATCAAATAGTGATGAAAGCTACAAAGACCTATTCGTGGAAGAAAAGCGACTTGACAGAATAATACTCGTTCGATGTAAATTCATCACAAATAAAACACGAGCTATTCCAAAAATTAAGAGCGTGCCTTTAAGATGCTTAATTTAAATAAAAGATGGCAAATAAAGGCAAGTAAAACTAAATGGCTGAAAGGTTTATTCTCCATTTTTTCAAATTATTACTGTGATTATTATAGCATGATTTATACATGATCTGATAATAAAATAGTAATCATGTTCCCCTATAATTCATTTATAATTGAATTTCATGAGAATACATACAAATCCGTACGAATGAAACCGCGTAACTTCAGTCTTAATTGTAAAGCGGCAGCAAATATTGGCTTCTCTAAAAATTTTAAATTAAAATAAAACCTTATAAGTTTCAACTTATGAGATTCATCTATAAGAAATGTGGTCGGCAATTCAATAATAGATTTCCACGAACTGACTTTGTCTCGTGTTAATTTATCTTTCCCGCCCCCGCACCAAAACACTCGGTTCGATTTCTCAAAAGCAAAACCACCTATATTAAATAAGACGTCTGAAAATGCAGCAAGAGAATTTAATTTAGTAAAAGCTGTTGTTATTCCTTTCCCCTTACCTTCCCTCCGTCATTTCAACGACATACCTATATTTCATCCTCTAATCTTATTTTTAAATGCACCACTGTGAAACATTGTCAAATAAAACTGCTCTCTTTCCCTCTCTCTTTCTATGTGTTGTGCAATGAAATATGTGAGAGGGTGGCAGCGTACGAGAGGCTTCCACTTTTTCCATTGACAACCGCTCTCACTGCTATCCATCATTTGATTTAAACGGTGCAACTATATTGTTTTTGGATTCTTGAATTTTCATCGGTGAAAGAATAAAAATAAAAAAGAGGAGGGAGATAAGAGAGTAAGGGAAAGGAAATCGAAACAGACAGACGAGTGTTTTTTTTTCATGCTCTACAGCAAACAATGAACTCGGACTGTGTTTTTCTCTCTCTTTTTCTTTCTCCCCACCTACTACTTTTTGCTTCTCCTCCTGCTCCTTCGTCACTTGTTGTTGTTGTTTGTTTCGTGTTAATTGACGAGGACGAAGACGAGCAACGACAGACGAACATTACGCCATGACGTCGAACGAGATAACGGGCGGGCCAGAAGCGAGAATTTCAATGGCACCTTCTTCCTACTGGTCTCTTTGGACTCGAAAACTTAATTTACCTCTTGCAGGTCTCATCAATATACGCAGAGATCCTCGAAACAGAAAGAGAGAGAAGAGCGATAGAGGCAAATGAAAAGCCCAAAGAAGAACACTCGAACGCAGGAAAAGTACAAAGAAAATGAAACGCAGCAAATAACAAAGGCACACATTTTCTAAATGGACAAAAAATTAATGCAGAAACCTTTAATGCTTCTTGAGTGCATTGTACAAAGCTAAAAATTTCCTATGGCAATTTTATCATCAGTTAATACGTACGCTTTCCAGTCGATAAAAGCGCTTCTCTCAAAACAACTTCTCCTTATATTTGCTCAGCACGGATATGACTTGGCTGTTGCAAAGGAAACCCCCAGGCGTGGGGTATGGGGTTCAGGAGTGTGTGCCTCCCTCTGATGCTATGAGCTCACCTCAATAGGACGACCGTCTATTTCCTTTTGAATCTATGCTGCAAATCTTGTTCAATTGAATTCAATTTCGCAGACGAATTGATCGCAACAAGAATTCATTACGCTTATCGATAAAAGGCGCTGTGACAATATTGGGGGCCAGAACTTGCTTGTTTCCTGTGCCGTTTCCTCTTTCGAAGGTTTTCGTCTCAACGCAATTTGCTTCCCATGGTTTTCTCTAAACTAATACGACGCTTAATGGCTCCTCCTCGCTCGATTTGAGTGCGAAGGCTCTTTTTTCCCCCCGTATCCTTTCTCCACACTTGCGAAACGATTTGTTTGAACTGAAAATCTTTCAGACAATGTTCGAAAAATATTTTTGCATTACCAGAAGAAAATAAATGAGAGAAAGGTGTTTTGGAAAGTTTCAAAACGGAAGGAACGGAAAATTTCCAGAACTTGAAAAGACTACTTTACCAATTATAAAAGTTTCCGCGTAGATGAAATTGGCGAAATATGTCGCATTTCCTATTAAGTAAAGTAGTAAGATCTGCATTTCAAAAGTTAGTAATAGTGGTTTATAATGGTTAATGTCAATATATTGCTTTTAAATATAGTATGAAACACCAGATAACTTCAATCACTTAATTTTTCGACAATCAATTAAAAATCATACGGTCTGAATTAACCATTACTTTCCAATAATAAAGTAAACTGCAGTTATTAATTTTTTTCTAATAATAATGCATGTTATTTCTTTCATAAATAAACATTAGATTGTTGAATCAGAGAAATAATGGTTTTAAGAGGATTTTTTTCACGCTATGTCTTTTGAATGTTAATTTAGTTTCGGCACATTAAATTAGTCGATGAGTTCTGAAAATATAAAATTCTAGATATGATAATAATTTTGAAAATTTTGACATTTATAAACTTCATATGCATTTTCTGCTCTTGACCCTAGACAGGTAAGCCTCGTAAAAATCACTGACTGATTTGATTCTATAGCTACAACTTTCTTATTTCGATTCCTATCGTATAGCCATCCTGTAGTCAGTGTAGCTTCACAGCTGTAGAGAAACTGCTTCTTGGTGTTCCAAGGTGTAATATTACTACGTCTTACATATAGAAGATGCTCCCTTCAATTTTTATTATTCGGTATTTGTTATTTATTTTCAATGGCTTCATAATTTATTGTTAGTAAGTTAGTATCTACATTCTCAATGTCCAGCGGAAAAGAGACTCATGACAGAAATTATTGCATTAAATGCAAAGACCTCGAGCCATGCAGTGCAATGAATGAATGTACTCAGGTTGGAAAATGACAATCTGTAGCCAGTTTCATGTAAATTTTAATATTTTTTCAATTGTAAATAAAAGCTAAGACTAGAATACATATATTAACAATTTTATTTCTATATTAGTTACTCATAAAGATATAATTTTCTCAAATAAAATACTTGTATGTGTCTTGAAAATCACGAGTTTATCATTAACGAGTTGAAGTAGGCTATTGGAAGAAACGTTATTTGAAATCACAAAATCAAAAACGAACAGTTTGTTTAAGCCTCATTGTAGACGAGAATCACCGTAGCTTGCGAAAAGACAGGCCTGGGCACCAGGATTGCTAATTTAGCATTTTTTCTCATGGGCTTGTCCTTTTTTGGACTATATTAATAAAAATTAAACAATGCACAAAACAATGAAAACGGGCTTTTAAATTGGACACACGTCTGCTAAATTTGCAATACTGCTAGGTACTGATCATATTAGTATTGTTATTAGAAGTTAATGGTTGGTCAAAACCGCCTCGAAATGCTGTTACCGTCGAAGTTAATATCAGATGCACCAGATGGCACTAAATGATAATGTAGTCTATTTTCAATATATTTTGACGTTAATTTGAAGTCATTATTTTGAAAAATTGAAAAAAAATACTATTATTTACTTTAATATAATCAAAAAATTAAATATAGGGAATGTAAAACAAACAAGACAGTCATATAATTCAGAATATTTTCAAACATTTTTTTCAAACTGTCCACAAACATTTTTTTAATAAACACTATAATCAACAATCTCATGAAAGACAAAAAATATTTAAAAAATTGAATAAAAAATTATTTTAATGATAATTAGAGTTGAAGTTATAATAAGCCGGCCTAGTAGCCGAGAGCGATAACGCACAGTCCAGATTGCACGTGTTCAGACCAGAAAGTCGCGCGTTCGAATCTCGCTGAAGGCATGGATGTTTTTTTCCCTTTATTAAGAAACTCGGAAGACCAAGCAAAGCGTCAGTGAGCAGATCCCCTATTAGATTAAATTTCAAATAGATCTAATCGTTATATAAAATCTCCACAACGAAAAGATAAAGGAAGACAAAAAAAAAAGAAAGAAGTTATACTAAATCATCTGTCGAAAGGCAAATCACATACTCATGATGATTTAGAAAGCGCGAAATCCTCTCGAGGAATCGCATGCTACCATTTCAAGAGTCCTTCTTCATTGGAAGGAACTTTAAAGAAATCCCTTTTATCTTCTGCCATGATTCTAGCCAGATTTATATACAATTACTTCAACACCAGAAAAGCATTTTAAGAAAATACTTGAAAGTATATATTAAGAGAATTTTCTGCAGAAACGTGCACTGACGAAGGTCTTAATTAAAAGTAAGTTAAATTCTTGGCGGCCGATGGACTACTTTGACGCCGACGCCATCTGGTGAGAGAAGTTTTTCTAATTACGTTTTTAATAATGGACAACAATGGAGTTGACCAACCTCTAACTTCTAATAATCCTGATAGTAGCCTGAGCCAACACCTCCTAAAGAGAAAGCCTCTCCACGGAAACCGTCATACTTTGTTACATCATCGTAGTAGTGCAGATTCAGGGCTTATTATTGGTAGAAATACGAACAACAATGCATCATCTAAGTAGGGCATTGTTGTTCGTATTTCTACCAATAATAAGCCCTGAATTTGCACTACTACGATGATATAACAATGAATGACGGTTTCCGTGCAGAGGCTTCCTCTTTAGGTGTTGTCTGAGCCGTGACCACCGAGAGAGAAGGCCTCTGCATTGAAACGTAATACATTATTATATCATCACAGATAGTGCGTTGTTATTCGTATTTCTACCAATAATAAGCCCAGAATTTGCACTATCTATGATGATGTAACAATGTATTTACATTTCAATGCGGAGGCCTTCTCTCACGTCTGAGCACGAAATTTTAATCCCCTGGTCTGTGCACATGCGCAAATCCCGTTGTTGTAGTCAACAATTGAATTGCTGTATTTGTGAAAATGCGTTTTTAGTCATCTCTATTGCATGAATTTGGCTGCATATCAAACTTAACAATATAATTTAACGATCGTGCAGCGTAACAAAACTGTCAGCTACTATTAAGTGGACTAAAAGCGCTTCTTCCATAAATACAGCAATCCAATTGCTGACTAAAACAACGGATGTGAATTTGCGCGTGTGCACATCCTGGAATTGTTCTGTCTTCTGAAGGCCGACACATGCCTTTTATTTGCTTTTCCTCATGAAAGTGAATGTTATTATGGTAAGTTTTGGTAATTTCTTGATTTGCATGTTGAACACTCAAATGCCTTTGTCAGTGCATAAGTAACTAAAATTCAAAAAGTAAGACAACCCAATTTTATCCGTTTTAAATAAAATTTTTAAAAATGCTTTTTATAGCTATCTAAAGGCTGATTCAGTGATATTTAATTTTCTGAAGTATGCCAAGTTACTTTTTAAAAATTAACTGTTCATTTTGTAATTTTTGTAATTTAATTTTATCCTCATCGGACCATTACTTAATTTGAAATTACGTCCATCCATGTAGACAACATGAAGGACATTTTGCAAGCGAGTGATCACACAATATAGACATTCTCCAAAAAAATATTGATTTTCAGAGATCATAATGTGTAGCAAATGACATTTAATGCTATAGTAATAGACAAAAGTATACTAATCTACCATATCGGGCCATTTACCCAATATATGTAAATCACAGAATTTTTTATGACATTAAAAGATATAGAGAAGCAAAATGCAATAATTAGATAAAAAGAAACCATCTCTGAAATTTATTTAAAAATACTCGCTTTCAAATGGAAAAATCAATAAAGTCATAAATGCTTCAGTGAATATTATGAGCATTCCTCTTCGGCTCTTATTTAATTGACGTATCGATTAGCTTATGTATTTAATTTTTGTGCGCTACATTTTATTCCGCTAAAACCCGACCATATTTTCAATTGTGGGTTATTTCTTCCAATTTTTTTTATCTGGTTCTGGTCGATTTTCGACTCTGCCACCCTGTAGGTTTTTATTGTTACAGTTACTGATGTCTCCCCTAAGGAAGATAAATATCCCGAGAATTATCCATGGACAAAAGAATGGCTGATGTGTTTACAGGGAGTGAGTCAAACTGGGTTGTGATCGATTGTCCATGTCTTCCTATTGATCAAAAGGAAGGGGGGTGGGGAATGGGGTTGTATTATTAACGGTTTCCCATTGATCCTTCCTTCTTCATCATTCAACAAATCGCTTCACTCCCCATATTTCTAAGCCCAAGGACTCCCAAGGTTTCCTTCATTTCTATTCCTCCCCTTTTCGTTTATTCAAGTAAGAGCCTCCTTCGAAGAAGGCACGAGAGCAATCATAGATTCAAAAATCTTTGGAGTTTTCCTTGCCACATAAATAACATATCAACTCTCAATGAGAACATGGAGAAAGAAGGAAAAGAATGTTTAAATTTTAACGCTGCATTTGTTTAAAATAGAAACGAGAATATTTTCTAGTTTCAAAAATTTAAGTTTAATTTTGTCTAGATGCATGGCGAATTTCAATATCGATGCGAGTGATAAATCAATATTTTATTTCACGCGTTCAGCCATAATCTTCTGGTGGTAAAGAAGATTAAAACAGTTCTCGTAATTAAAAAAATATTTTATTAAATACTTAAGCATTTTGTTTTTGGCATTTAAGTGTGCTTTTTTAGAAGTATCTTTTCTATACAGACTCGGCAGGGCAAATTTCGGACATTTGATAAGCTTTTCAGAAGTAAACGTTATTAAACAAAAAATTGAACTGATCTTGATGTTAGAAATGCTTATATTAATATTATAATTTATAGTACTCTGATTGCAGCAACAATATCATATCATAATCCTCTGGAGCTATAACTCTTAGGAAGAAGCTTGACTTAGGGCTAAATCATCCCAATCAAATGAGGCAAAACATTTTTTGTCATCACAGTCCTTGTTTCATGTACTCATATTCTTTTCTTTATACATGTTTAGGGCACTTTATAGGAAAATTATAAATTAGCACAAATATCATTAATTGATAATTAAAATTACGATTTTTATAATCTTGATTTTTATATATTCTACTTTTGATGCTTTTAGTAAAAGTTACATTATAAGCCGGTTCTAAAAATATTTTAAAACTGAATGGTTTTAATAAGAATATTTTAAAATATTCAATAAAACAAATGAAAAGTCCCAATATCAGAGGAATCCATCCCATATAATTTGTTGTTTTTTTTCCTCTTTTTTTTCTTTTTTAATGGGCAGTTTCGTAATTCTCTAAAGTTAACCTGAAAAATAAGCTTTGAAACTTCTCAGCTATATCTAATGTAAGTAAGTGCGATACAACCAAACATGAATGTTCTGGTCAGGGGCAATTAATGATCCCATGTTTGATTGCATATAGCGGTTAAGTGCACACTAAACCTTACTTGGGACATGTTAAGGCTTATCATGAAACGAGGCTTTTTATTAAATAAGGCTTGTTGTTGTATTTCTTCTTTTTTAACATAAATAAGACGGACTGTTAGCCTTCATGGTAAGGAAATGACTTATTTTCTTATAATGTAAATAGTGGCCAGCATCGTAATAGATCCCCTGAGGTCGCTATATTTGTACAAACCTCATTTCCATAAAAGTTGGGACAGGGTGAAAACACGCGATGCAGCCAAAATATTGATATACTGACGTATGAATTTATTTTATTTCGAAAGAAGATAGTTTATTAGGTGGGTATTAAACATTTCGGAACCAAACATTTAATTAATAGTAATAAATATTGTTTTTTTTGTTGTTTTTTTTGCGAACTGGCGGTTTGAAACACACTCCAAAAATGTGGGGACAGTGGGTGAATTACCATTAGCTGACATCTCCCGTCCTTCTGATCACGCTTTGTAGCCGTCGAGAAACAGATGAGACCAATTTCTGTACTATTGCAATGGGAATTTGTTGCCGTTCCTGCAGCACGAAAGTTTTCAGCTGTTGAACTGTTCGGGGTCGTCGTTGACATAACTTCCTCTTAATAATTCGCCATATATTCTCTATTGGGGACAAATCTGGACTGCAGGCAGGCCAATTTAACACCCGAATTTGTCTATTGTCTAGCCATTGTCCTGTAATGCGAGGGTGCGGGGTTTAGCATTATCTTGTTGAAATAGAAAGGGACGGGTTCCAAAAAGACGTTACCGAGAAGGAACATATGTTCTTCTAAAATTCCAATATGTGCGTCTGCATCAACGGTGTCGTTGCTGATGTGCAAGTCTCCCAATCCATTGGCACTCATGCAGCCTCAGCCCATTACTGAAGCTGGCTTCTGTACAGTATGTCGCTAACAGGCAGGATTGACCTTTTCCTCTTTGGTCCTAAGTGCACGCCGACGATTTTCGCCAACAACAACCGTAAATATAGATTCATCGCACCACAGAACACGTTGCCACTGGGCATCAGTACACTTTCGATGGATGTGTGCCCAAGCCAGGCACCTATGTTGCCCCAGTATGTTTACAAACAACTTTCGTTTTCCATAATATAGCCTTTGTGGTGTAGTGGCGAACGGTATTCAACGATAAAGGTTTTTGATAGAATCCTCGAGCCCATTCCGCAATTTATGTCACTGTTGAATGTCTATTTTTAACGCAGTGACCTCTGAAAATCTCGAAGTTCACGAGCAGTCAGAATTGGTCTTCGTCCTTGCCCTTTACGAATGGTGGTATTTCCTCTCGTCCTATGCCTATTAGTAATATTATGAACTGTAGATGATGGAAATCCAAGATCCTGGCTATTTAGTGCTGAGATAAGTTGCTTCCAAATTGTTGGCTTGTTCTATTTGCGTATATGTTGACACACTGCCTTGCCTCGACCCATGTTGTCGTGTAAATGACTTGCCATATATTGTAGTTAGCATTTAAAGAGGGAAAAGCTATGACTTAATATTCTCCAAAAGTATCGAGAATATTCATGTCATTTCTGTGGCTTCCGGTGCGGTCTTTTCCTTTCGTCCCAACTATTATAATGCATGTTGCCAATAGCAATTTCATTAAAACATTATGTACGACCAAAAAATAGATCGGCATTTATAAATTGTACTTATTTTACTTCAGTCACTTCAAACGCATTTATTATTTTTAATTTTGCTAATATATATATATAGTCAATCATGTTTCATTTGCTTTTTTCATATTGTCCCAACTTTTATGGAATTGGGTATTGTAATTTATTAAATGTAAATGTAATTTATTCTTATCTTTAATAAATTTGAAACAATTTGAAAATAAATAAATAAATAAAGTAAATTTCATTTCTTCGAATAACTGAACAATATCGCATACACCATACATCAACCATTATTTGGACTAAATTTAGAGATCAAAAATGTGTTACTTTAATATTTTATTTATTTATTTATTTATTTATTTATTTATTTATTTATTATCCATATTTATATTTTTTATAAAGGAAGATTTCTTAATTTAAGCATTAATAATCTTTAATATACACTAAAGTCGATTTTTTAAACTCATTACAGATTTTTCTCCCCATTTTCCCATGGACAAAATTAAAACTCATTTAATTAACAAATCTAACGGCATTGGTATTACGTCAAGCATTGAAGCATTTATAGAGTACATTTAAATTTAAATTTAATTTAACTCAATGCATCGGAGCTGCTTTGTTCGTTCAATGCAAATCGTACTCGTTTCAATTCAAATGCTTCAGGGTAAAAACAAGCAATAGTAGCGAGATTTAAAAAACGATGACGAGTCCAGAAACGTAACTGTCAGGTTTTTACCTATATAAAAAAAGTTAACTTGGACAACCGCACTTGGCAACGCTATTTAATTAATTTTATTCGAAGTGCCCTTGAGGCTCATCATACATTTATTATAGTTCTGATATAGGAAAAAAGGGAGAGGTAATCTTCCGATGAAATGGGATAGATCATAGTAATACCGTAATGGAATTCTTTTCAACCCCCCTCCACCCATTCTAGAATTACCGGGAAGCCTGTTTTTTCTCCTTTACTCCTCCTCCTCATCTCTCTCTCTCTTTTTCTCTGCCTCTCTCTTTCTCATTTGTTCTAAGCCATTGGTTCCTCAATATATCTACAAAAATTTTCGACCGTTTCCTTATGGCTCGTGGACCAATGGGAAGATGGCTGGGCCGCCATAGTTTTGCATGCGCCCTCCAGCGCCGTTCTCATTTTCTCTGGCGCATTTTGGCCGATCGCTCACTCTCTCTTCCTTGACGCAGAGAAAGGTGGGTGGGGAAACTCGAGAAAGAGAGTGAGAGAGTGACTATCCGATGCCGTTCAAAGGTTCACAGTGAGGTTGTAATACCTTGCCATGCATAGCAGCGAGAAGGAGAGGGGGAATAAGAACACTCATTCTCCTCAGCGCTAATTCAGATATTGAACGCATTTGATCGGTCACAACTGCGATCATCGGAAAGAAGCAGTGGCATTTCTTCATTCGAAATCGACTTCTCCGTTCTCTTGTTTATGGTCTTAGCTTCTTTTTTTATATTTCTCTGAAGCTCTGAAGCAGCGTGCCTTTCGTTCTGCTCCCCTCTCGCACTCTCATTTTCTCGATCTCCTTTCGCCGGCTAAACAAGACTCGCCTGCGGTTCCAGCCCTCAAATCCGCGTTAATTAGCCGCGCGGAGAAACAAGCCAAGTTTGAAATATGATCTCAACAGCCCTCTTGATGTTACTAAATGTCAAATTCTCTCATTTTCTCTTGGCAAACAGGGAGGAAATCATCCTGGGCACCAATCCCAATGTTTCCATTTTACAGTCCACTTCAGAACCAGAGCAGCTGATCTCATATTTCCCCTAAAACCGTTCACATCTGTAAGCGGATTTCGCTTAATATTGAGCCCGGAGTTATCGTGATCATCGAGAAAGCACCCACAAATTCTCAAAGGACGAGGACCTATTTAGCAAAAGGCATTTAGGTATCCACACATAAGGAAAAATTTTATTTTGAAATGCGTTATCTTTAATTTGAAATTTCTCTATTAAATTGCAAGGAAAAATATATCGTTAATGAATAAACTTGGGATTCAATTTATGTTGTGGAAAACCCATTATTTAAGTGGTAATTAAAATTTTAAGTACTCCACCAGACATTAAAACCCCCTTAAGAGTTGGACTTTGTTAGAAGAAAGTAATAAGAAATTTTATTTAAAAGAGTAAGAGCTGCTGTAATGATTATTTATTTGCTTGCGTAAGTAAATGCTGGAAACGAAGAGCCCTATAAAATAAGTTTTACTTTCCTTCTTCACCAGTAAAAGGAAATTCAACGTTAAACATTCTCATCATCGTCTTAAAATTGTCGTCCATGCAAAATGAAGTAGTCCTCGTTTTGTTGAGGTTATCTGAAAGGACATCGGCGTTCGGAAATAGAAGCTCCAATGAAAAGCCATTTTTCACACGATAAGGAAGCGACTTCATCGTCTCGAATGCACATAAACAATCCCCTCACCTTTCAAAGAACGTTTCCAACTACGCGAAACATATTGGGCGAGTACGGAGGAGGAGGAGGAATCCCGAAAGAAAAGTCGGAATGCTTATTTCGAAGAAAGAGAGAGAATTATTTAAAATATTAAAAGGTGACGCTGAGAACGTGAGCAATTTAACCCACCCGTCCGTCATCATCACTAATGCGACGGCATTCATGCAATAAAAACATGATGAGGAAAAGGGGGCAAATGAAAGGTGATAAACAGAGAAGAGGAATGCCAAGCTCGACCTTTTGCCAAAGACTTCTTTATTTTTAAATGTAATCGTAAAGGAGCAGATGTAATTCCCTTTGCTCAATGAGCCACGGAAGCTCTTCCTTACTTCACTAACAATGACATTCGGTGTCCTTAGCCGTCTCCTTTGGATCGCTCACTTGGCTCCCACTTTTTATCTCTGCGAGTCCACATTGAGGAACGAGAAAAGTCATCAAGTTATAAGGAGATCAGTCGTTTCGGAGTCAAGTCATTGGCAATATACCTGCCCGAGCCGCTTCTCCAGGAGTTACGAGTCTTTTGAAAGCGATGGGCATTAATACACCGACAAACTCCCGTGCAATGTTTGGCGAAGGTAATTTTCTACAGTGATTTTGTTTAACGATGCCCCATTCTCGGAGCTATCGAAGGAAACGGCGGGCCATTTTTCCTAGTGACCTTCTCCTCTCTGCAGTCGTTTGAGGCTCCCGTCGAATGGGCGATTCATGAACCCTCATAAAGAATGGAGAAGGATGGAGTCTCAAGAAAACCTTCCGCCCTCCTCCTTTTTCCTTTCCTTCCTTCTTCTCAGGCTGTTTCACTTCCTCTATTGGGAAGCTACCATTACGCTCGCAATATTTTATTGGCCGACGATGAAGGAGAGGCCACAGTATCATTTACATGATGCATGACGCCTACTTCTATTCGAGCCTTGGCCTTTTCCTCAGAATGTCGTGATTTACTCAAGACAGATGTGCTATTTCCCGTAACCCACTCGAGCTTTTAATCAATTCATTAAGTGATGGATGCGCGAGCCATTTTTAATGAGTTTTAACTTAATTGCTCTTAGCTGGGAGAAAAGGAAAAGAGAGGAAACAGACAATTTCCGCTGCATAGCTCTGCGCCCAAGAAGTCCTGCAATTTCTCCACGTCTCTTCTTTTGCCGTACTTCTTCAGCCTGTGCAATTTTTCGGTCTCGTCGTTCGTTGCCTTTCTCCAAGCCTGTAAGAAAATCTCTCTTCAGAGGCAACGCCTTGTTTTCTAAGGACAAAGCCCTTCCTTCTCGGGCAAATTTGCCCCAGGGGTCTCTTCACTTGGTTTGCGGCGTAAGATTCAAAAGCTGGTTGCTCCTCTCGGCCCTTAACCACGCAAGACATTAACAGTATTGGCCTTAGAGTTGCGCATCATTCCCGGCGAGGGAAACGGAATCTCCTGAGCATTAGGGCGTCACTATCATTAAAGAGTTCTCAAGAAAACTAGATAATCCTTTTTTCCCAGATAACAATATAAGGCATGAAAAGGGGGGAAAAGACAGCTACAAAAAATCCTCAACAAAAAAGGACATATCTTACACAATCGGAAGATAACGCTAACTAAAAGTTAACAAAGGGAAAAGTATATCTTGTTGCTATAACATTTGCGCTTTCATGCACATTATCTTAAATGACTACTGTCTTAAAAAGATTAATAAATTGTAAGAATAAAAAGTTTTGAAATTTATTTTAGAAAAGGAAAGTAAAAAATTACATTTGGGATACTGTAATAAACATTAGATAAATAGAAAATAGTAACCTCAGGTCTCATAAGACAAAAAAATTAATTTCTCCGAGGAGGGTATAGGAAATAGCGGAAGCCCTAAAAAAGAAAAGGTAAAAAAAACTTGGATAAAAATATCGCCTTATTTTTATCCACTTTATCTTTTTAAACCTTTTATCCGCATTTTTAACCCCCAAAGTTTTTTTTTATTAATTTTTTCGAACGTAGTATTTATAAAATGGAAAAGAACATGTATTTCATTTTATCTTTCGTTTCTGATCATTTCCGATTGAATGATATCAGATGCCAAATGCTAACGTTTGAAAACGCTAGTAGTTCTAAAGACCATGTGACCGCTATCTTCTAAACTTCATGGTAATGTATTGATCTTGCTCAGTGGAATTTGCATACCGAGTTTCACTCCTTTATACCGTATAAACCAGGTGGTCTCCTCTACCCTTATAATTACGACCCCGGGGGACCAATCGAAACTGAACTATGTATTGAAGTGGCACATACCCATGTGCTATGTCAAAATGTAAAAAATATGAAGGTCTCAGAGGGACATGGTAAAACTAACACGTAGCTCCATTTTTCCACTACTCAATAAATGAAAAATTAAGAGTCACCTTGTGAATATTATCATTCTACAAGACAATTCAAATTCGTTTAAAAGACTTCTACAAGATTATTACTACCGATAGGCAGTGACGGATTAACTTCCGATCGGGCCCCCGAACAAAAAAGCTACACAAAAACAGATTTTCTTTTTTTCTAAATGGAAAGACAAGAATTACATAGTGTGATTCCATGCATCAAAAGTCTAAAACTCAAAATTTAGGCTCTAAAAAAAATCGCGTCGTAACGTCATTTTTGAACTTTCTACACGAGAAAACTAACTATGGCTGACGGCATGAGATTAAATTACATTTTCCGCCAGCTTTTTAGCAAACTGCGCGTGACGTTTAAACCCTTAAAAATGAGTCTACAAGAAGAAACTTTAAGTTTGTCATCATGCAAAGTATCACGCTAGGTACTAATTTTCCTTCTATTTAGACACTGATTTCAAATGCACATACTGATGATGTCCGAAAGGATGAAAATCGATTGTATATAAATATATTATTAAACCTTGTATTGTAAAATGGACGTTCTGGAATTATAACTACAGCCTGTATTATATAAAACAAAATCTCTTTGTGTGTGGGTTTTTTTTTGTTACTGAAAACTGTTGTGAATTTTCAGTTTTAAATACAAGCACCAAGCAGATGCCTTAGGATAGTTTCAGTTTCTATTTTCAACGCGGAGTGATACCAGCCTGAGCATGCACGCTTCGTTTTAACTTTATAGATAGCGGCTCCAGACCCCGTCAGTACTTCGTTGGGCCACTCTTTGCCATCAATACTGCTGCGATTTTTCCTCCACGAGATGTTGAAAGGTAATGCGAGAAATCGGACACCATGCCTGATGAAGAGTACTGTCCAGTTGTGTGAGATTTGATGGTTGTGGAACTAGCTGCTTGATGGCTCTTTCGACTTTGTCCGACAAATGCTCAATTGGATTGAGATCTGGTGATTGTTGGGACCATCTAAGCAAGGTAAAGTCTCCCTCCATGTTCTTGAAACCACTCCTGCACAATACGAGCACCGTAGCATGGCGCATTGGCTTTTGGAAAAAGCCATCTCCATTGGGATACGTCATCAACTAGCCTACCGTCAACATGAGAGGATGAACTTGTTTGCAAATTCTCACTCTGATGCAACTGGAAACGTGATTCATCGGACCACATAATTTTTTTCCAATGCTCGAATGTCCAATCCTTGTGTTCCTGTGCGAATTGGACACGTTTTATCTTGTTAACTGCAGACAGCAAAGGTGTTCGAACAGGCCTTCGACTTCCATATCCCATACGATGCAGTGTACAGTGAACAATGCGTTGAGAGATCATTTGAGAGGATCCTTGATTAAGATATGCAATAATTTGATAGACTGTAGCCCTTCTGTTGTCTTGTACCAGTCTTGGCACTCTCCGTTCTGCCCGAACATTGACTAGTCATTGACGGCCACAACTCGCACGTTCAGACCCAGTTTTCCTGCTGACAAGCCCAGTCTTTAAACACTTTAACAACAGCTGCTCTTGGACATTTAACGAATACAGCTCTTGCTCATACTCGCTCCATGACTCCGAGCGCCAACAATCATCTCACGTTCGAAGGCTCTTAAATCGCGTCGTTTACCAATATACAAACATCGTTGGTCATAATAGTCTGGCCACTCAGTGTATTTTAAGAATGTGGATCCGTCTGTTTTTTGGTGCTCCAGCTTCTGTATGCTATGAATTTTTGAATTCTGGTTTTGCCATTCGATAGCTAAGGCAAAAGGCTGTAATTTGGAATCTTCTTCTGGTATTACACCTCCTACTCTTGTATAAATATTCATCTTCGTATACAATCACCTGGAGTTACCTTTGTCGGCTTTGACGGTCTTTACTTTTTGATCTTCCAGCTTCTTGTTGATGTTTTTAGTTGTTCTGGGTTCTTCAAGTGGCTGGCGTTGTTGTTGATCTTGTCGATGGCAACTTGAATTTGTTGGTGGACAAAATCGGTCGACTGCCTACGAGTCAAAAGATTACAAAGATAAACAGCCTTATTCCCTAGAAAGCCCCAGCAAAGTGATTATTACATTTTGTCTTTTTTCGAATTTATTTATTTTTTAAATTTTTCACATGAAAGCTTGTTATCTATACATAGTATAAATCTAAGTCACTTCCCCGGTGTATGTGCTCGATAACCTTAAGAACTACTGCATCGATTTTTATGAAACAAGTTTTGTTTGTTAGGGGATTTATGTAGAAACTTTGTAGGCTAGGTATTAATTCATAAAAATTGGTTTTATATTAAATTATTTACGTTAATTGCTCTCAAAATGCGTCAACATGGCTGCTCATCATATGGTGATCGGCGATCGAAACGCTTAGCGCCATCTCTTGAGCAAACAAACAAACATATGCTAATTCTACTTCATCTTAATAGCTGAGTAAATTTGCAAGAACATTGTTTCTCACATGGCGAACTGTATGTTGCCTGTTCTAGAGTTAGCGATCCTAGAAATTTATACATTTGCAGTAAAAATGCAATAACATTAAATGTCGTTTATAAGGAAGTACTCAAGACTTAGGTGTAGTCCAAAAACTTCCATTAATTTTTTGACATTAAATAAAGGTTTTTTAAAATTTACCTATACTGTAACTCCACAACTTAATATTTCAATAAACTAATTCAATAAAAAAATAAAAAATATATAACATAAAAAAATTCAAAAGAACTCAATGAAATACGTACTATTTTTGCGATAGGGCGCCATGCTTTTTTCTCCTCTAACAGCTGTATAAACAGAAACCATGCGAAGCGAAACCGAACGTTTCGCATACGATAAGGTTATTACAAGTGTACAAAATGGTGAAGGAAAGCTATTCTTTTTAGATGCTCCTGGAGGCACAGGAAAAACTTTTTTAACAAACTTAATACTATGCAAAATTAGAAGTTTCAATAAGATAGCTATTGCCGTTGCATCTTCAGGAATAACAACAACATTGTTACTGGGGGGACGAACTGCACACTCCACTTTTAAACTTCCCCTCACAATTATACCAGGGGACACTCCTTTCTGCCAAATAAAAAAACAAAGTGCTACTGCAAAATTACTTCGTCAATCTTCCTTGATAGTTTGAGATGAAGCTACTATGGCAAACAAGGTTGTTGTTGAAGCTTTGCATCGCACTCTGAAAGATCTTAGAAACTCCAATCAAATAATGGGTGGCTTGACATTTTTATTCACAGGTGACTTTCGTCAAACTCTACCAGTTATAACAAAAGGTACAGTTGCTGACGAAGTAAATGCTTGCTTAAAAAAGTCTTTTATTTGGGAGCATATTATTCACCTTTCACTCACTAAAAACATGAGGGTCCTTTTAAATAATGATCAACAGGCAGATGCATTTTCGACAAAATTGTTGAAAATTGGTTGTGGCAGTGAGCCAGAAGTAAATGGTAGGATAAAACTTGATTCTTCATTGTGCAATTATGTCGAATCACTAGATTCTTTGATTGAAAAAATTTACCCCGATATTTCTAATATTCAGTCCAAGTCTTTAGGATGGTTCCAAGAGAGGAATATATTAACACCACGTAACGATTCTGCTAACCTAATAAACTTAAAAATAATGAACAAAGTTGAAGGAAATGTAAAACAGTATTGTTCCATCAACACAGTTTTACAAACTGAAAATGCAGTACCTTACCCTGTGGAATTTTTAAACTCTGTTTTATAGTTAGCGACCCTAGAAATTTATACATTTGCAGTAAAGATGCAACAACATTAAATGTCGTTTATAAGGAAGTACTCAAGACTTAGGTGTAGTCCAAAAACTTCCATTTACCTTTACTGTATTTTTATTTCATGATTTAAAAAGCCCAGGCAACGCCGGGCGCGGGTTTGCTAGTTTATATATAGTCTTAAAATTACTTATAAGAAATTGTGGTCATGAAAACATTTTTCTTTATAATATTAAACAGCGTACCAAGCAAATTTTCTTTTATAATAACTATGCTTAAACTCGTTTGCTCATCTCTGATCAATATTTATTAACCTATTTATTTTAGCACAGTGGGATAAAATTACATCATATAATCAATATTGTCTTTTTGTAAATTCATAATTCGATTAACCATCATAGTCGTTGATGACGCTTATGGTTAACACAATTACGATGCTGACAGTTTATATAATAAAGTTATTAATGAGTGGAGGAATATATTCGAAAAATTAATGACGTTGTTTGGGAATTTATTAGCTAAAAATGTCGAAATTATTATATGTGATTTAATTTTAGGTTTCCTAGGATGTGATGAAATAATTAACCAGCTTTTAATGAGATCAGTTGGATATGCATGGACGATGAAAACTACCCATAGTTCTTTTAATTTAATTTCAATGATAGTACTCAAAGTTGGTGGCGCTATTTCATTGCATTAGCTTATGGAAATGTAAGTGCACTAGATTATAGAAAGGAGGCACGGATGATTCTGTTACTGAAGACTTTGAAAATTGATGACCATATTTGGGTAACATAATCAGTTGATAACTTTACACAGTTATAAAATATTTTCTAATGCCCATTAGGAAATGTGTGAATTATATTTTGTAATTTTTGAACGTATAATATTCAAAGAATATATTTTCTATTTTCAGGACTATGTAGCACACTTTAATAACACATAAAGTAATCGTTGGAGTCAATGCTCTCCTTATTAACGAAGGATTTAAAAAGGTCACGTTTATTATAGCGAGAGACCTTAGTTCATCCTATAAAGTTAGACAGAAAAAAAGAGAAGATCTGATTAATCAGCATTTTTTCCTCTATTAATTCCTCTGTGGCGTGGGCGTTGAACGTGCGCATTAACTGCAGCCATCCTCCGGTCAAATTGACTCTCGACAGCACACGGGATTCGAATTCATCAGCTCCACTTTCAACTTGACAAAAGCTTACGAACAAAGGCATCCAAGTAGATATATAAAAAGAAAGAGGCATAAAAGTTTGCAACGGATGAAACCGTCCTTGTTCACTTTTCTCTCTTCGTCTTCTCTTTTTTCTCCCCCTTCTCCTCGGGCGAAGAGGCGATGGCCTGCGTGGAGACAAGACACTACGTTCGATCAACCGTCTTTTTTAACGTTGGGATCCTTGGATGAGACGTCCGAGCGATCATTCTCGCCTGGCGCGTCCTGTGACAGCCACGTTTCACATGCGACTCTCGTATCGGGCTGATAGCGCGCCCATCGCTCGCTCCATCGGTCGGTCGGTCGGTCGGTGCTCCTCATCCTCGGCTGCTTCTTCTTTCTTTTCTCCTCTTCCATCGAAAAGACTTGACTCTTTTCTCCCCCTCCCGTAGTAACCACAATTCAATGATTTTTGAATAGTTTATGGTTCAATAACAAATCTGTGGAAAAAATTTTCATTCAGAGGCAACCGACGTTCCTCGTTTATTATATAGAAGAAGTTTCTAGCTGAAGCTGTTGTGAATCTATATAGCTGCTTATAAAAGTGGTAAATGTGGAATTTAATATTCGTTAAAGACATCGGTTCATGATATTCAAAAATTAAAAGACATACAACATCTATTAAATATCATATACTGTTTTCGTTATTTTAAATATAACGTGCTTGTATTCTTTACATAATATAAGAATGTACAGCATAAGTTTTTTAAAGAAATTTTAAGAGTAAAAGTCATTTTCTCAAAATTCTTTTAAGAGCATTTTCACTTGGACGGAAAGCTTCTCTGCAAAACTCATCAAATTGGCCGCCCGTTCTTCGACTTTCCCGAAGCACTCCGGGTTATGCATTCAAATGTTAAATAGATAATTCAATCATATGAGAAAACGTCGAAAGCATATATCACGGAGTGTACTTCACACCAATAGTGTACAAGAATCTAAAGAGCCTAAACTAAATTAAAAGTTTTTTTTTAATAGCTTGAAACTCTGATTAAAGAAGAAAAACATTATATACGAGATATATACATGTAAAGATTTAGCATATACTTTATCAGGTAAATCCCTGGAAGTAAATAGAAAAGTCCGATTAGGAAACATGAACGGCTATAATGTAAATCGTGGATTTTCAATCGTGCTTCTAGCACTTAGCATGTGTCGACTAGGCAAGACGTGCTAAAGTAAGGATTTGAGCGACTTCAAACGCTGTATGGCAGTTGGTGCCAGACGAACTAAATTGGCTGCCAAATGTATAATTTCTTGTATAACTGTTGTATCAATAATGCTTCATCGATTAAAAACGTGCAAAGACAGTCCTATGACAGAAAACAACTCGTCAACGACAATGGCCAACGCCGCTTGGAGATTGTAAGCCCAAAATCGGCGGAAAACAATTTCAAAAAATAACCAAGCAGCTGATCAGATGGTTGTCGAGGACAATTTTGGAACCCACTATACGTCTACGTCATTCATTTCCTATATCGGCTATAACATTCGACAAACCTTTGGACTGCAATACCTTTTAGGGCTAGACAAGAAGTTGCGCCTGCAATGGTCCGATGATTTTCATTTCCTTCTTCACTTTGTTGCTAGCAGAGTGCATAAACAGCATGATGCGATAACTCAACATGCATATTTTCTCGGAAATATTTTCATTGGAGTCCTTGAGACCCTGAATTTTATATCGCATCTGCCAATTATATCCGTCAGAGTCTAAGGTCTCGTTCATCCATTCGCCATAGAAGAGTTCTCACACTGTAAGGTGAAATGGAAGAGTTCACTTTATAGCACCTAACAGGTAGGGAATTTTTTTTTTTTAAATACTCTAATTTTCTTAAATCTTGCCACTTTACCAATAGGCTGCAACGACCGGTTGCGAGCAGGCTTGAGTGCAAAAAAAAAGCAGCTGACAGATCGCGCATGAGGGTATAACGTATACTATCTCTATGACATCCATAACTTTGAGCGCGATAAAGTGAACTCTTCCATTTCACCTTACAGTGTGAGAACTCTACACGTTCAGTTATTCAAGTGGTTTCAGGAGCAGAACTAAGATTTACTTCAGTGTCCAGACCTTAATCTCATCCAGAATATATATGAAATTGAATTAACTGAGTATACAGAAGAACCTCACCAGTTTGAGGTTTCATGATAAGAGAATAATTTCCTATGGGTCAGGGAAAACGGTTCATTCGAAATTTTAAATCTCATATTTTAAATGTAATAATCTATATTTTGAACTGTTCCGAATTTTTATGTGCTAGAAAACCAGAAAAAAATGCCGGGCGGACCTACAGATGCACAGAGGCTTAGGTTTTTATAATGTAGATAAATAATGATGTTTATAAACTGATGATATTTTGAACTAAATGCTATTAAGACGCTTTGAAAATAGAAAGGAAGCTTATCATAGGATACAAGGCTAAATTAACATTTTTGAATAATTTGTATATCTAAAGACATGCCATATACGAGGTCTGTTCAAAAAATACGTAGACTGTTTGAATTGCGCGGGCCCTGTTGGTCCCAATCAAAATCGCTTGGTGTCGCCATCTTCTGACAGATCCGCTGATTACAAGGCAGTTTTTTGATTGCAAATATCTGTATTGGTTGATTAGCTACGCGGTTGTTTGTGAAGTGTGTTTTTTTCGTTTGGCGGATTTTTAGAATTTGGCGGAATTTTAGAAGGCTCCACAGAGAACCAGATTTACTACATCGAAGTTCTCAAACGTCTGCGGGATGCTATCCGGCGGAAAAGGCCAGAAATGTGGACGAGTGGTGACTGGTTGTTTCATCACGACAACGCTTCAGCCCTCAGAACTCGAGAGTTTTTGGCCAAACACTCGATCACTGTTCTTCCTCACCCACCCTACTCAACTGACCTCGCTCCTTGTGACTTCTTCTTGTTTCCCAAACTCAAAAGACCTTTGAAAGGAAGGAGATTTGAGACGATTCCCGACATAAAGGCAAATGCGACGAAGGCACTGAACGACATCAAAAAAGAAGCGTTCCAGGCGACAAAAAAAGTGGAAACACCGTTGGGATAAGTGTGTGCGTCGGGGAGGAGAGTACTTTGAAGGGGACCCAGATGTGTAACTTCTGAATAAAGTATATTTTGTTTTATGACGTCAGTCTACGTATTTTTTGAACAGACCTCGTATATGCACCTATCGAGCACAATATCGCCACTCCTGGATGAGATAAAAATAATACAAGGGGAGCGCACGGACATATAATCACGGATTTGGTTGAAATTTTAGGTCAATCTACAACATTAAACAAATAATAATGGCGAAAAACACAAAAAAATGAAAACATGGGAAAATAATGGAAAAAAATAAAAAAAATTCCAATACTATAGGAATCCAACCCGGACCAGTAAATCCGCAAAACCACTGCGCCACCGCTGTTAAGTTGTATACCTTTCTTCCCATATTGCTTATCTGGCACTACAATAATAAACGTAAAATTATTTTATTTTTTCTCCGAAACGAAAGGGCATTGAGTCAAATCCTTTTACACAGAAGGTATATTAATGTTGTAGATTGACCTCCTAAAATTTCAACCACATAAGTTATTGCGGTCCCCTTGTTAGAGGTTCAAAATTTTAATTTCAGCATTATCTACTATTGCGCCTCTGCTACACAGGGTGATTCTGAAAAAGTGTGTATAATTGTAAGCAATGACAGAGGTGACCAGAATGAACATTTCTTTTAATACAATGTGGGTCCGATTTGAACGCTAACTGAGATATGAGCAGAAATAAAAATAATAATTGGAGAATGTTCTAGGAGCGTTTTTTCACGCCATTACCTCCGATATGAATTACTAAATAGAGAAAAATACCCGGGCGTATACCCGGAGTTCCCTGGTTCGAGTCCAGGCCGTGGAATTTTCTTTACTATTTTTCTCTATTTATTAATATCTAATTCTTCCTAGTCGAGAAGTAATCGTCGTAGGAAGAGCATGCAATGTTATACGAACAGGGAGCTGGCAGGCATGCACTTAGTATATGGATTGGCTAATGGCAATGCAAGAGCAGCTGAACGATTGTATCGAGAACGGTTCCCACAGAAACATGTACAGGGCCACTGTTTGTTTTCGCATGTACATCACAATTTGTGAGAATACGGGTCTTTATGAGGTAACAGGTATAGTGAGGACAGGCCACGAGTGACTCGTACGCCCGCCGTGGAACAAAATGAGGTGAATTTTACAGAGAGGAATCCGAGTACCAGCATACGTGCCGTCGCCGCAGCTGTAGAAGGGCCTCGGGCTAGTAGACAGCTTTTTTTGAATCGAAATTTCGAATGTCTTCTGTAACATTCTGAAATGGAATAATCTACTACGCCGTTTGTAATATTTATATTTGTGTCTTTTCATTTTCTTGTACCTCTGCTAACACTTTCTCATGACGTTTCCAGTCATGGATTCTATGCAATTCTTAATCCTTTTGATGTTCTCTACGTCCCCTTAAAATTTGTACTTGTATTTATGATACATCCTGTAAAGCTTAATATATCATCTTTTCCAGTTAAATAACATCATAAACATTAAGTGATAGTCTAATGGTAGCTATATCCGCTTCAAGCAATTCTTACAGTTACGCATAATCCTATATAGTCAAAAGTTTGAAAGTAACCTGATTATTATAAAATAGTATCAGCCAATAATTTAAGAAGAAATTAACAAGGGTCATCACAAATCCATCATTAAATTAGAGTCATTCCATTTCAACACCGTTTTGCTTAATAAACAAAAAAAGACTTCCCCATGCAACTAGATTATTAGCTATTTAACTACTGTGAAATAAATTGCAAACAGTGGCAGTCTCACCCTCCTTTCTCTACATAACACGATCTTTCATGCAATAAAGTCCTCAGTCATCTTCGTAAAGGCTGTGCTGAGTTTAAAATTCTACGATAAAAATTTTAAAACAAGATTCTGTTCCAATATGAGAAGAACTTTTCTTCCTCCTTCTATGCGCAAACACATAAAATCAAATCGCCTAAAGAAATTTTTATCGTTCTTATTGACTCTTAGTTATTGCATCAAGGACATAAACTTAAAAAAAAGCCATACGACATTATCAACCGAAAAAAAGAGATATAAAGCCACATTACCTCGCAAGCTAGTTCGGAATTGTTTTTTGTTATAGGCTGTTTTTATCACGTAAATAACTGTAGGAAAAAGGGACCCTATTGAGAAAAGATGACGAGCATTTTCCATTATGTCAAACCAGCACCAGATGGTTCAGATTCCGAAGCCTTGCATTTCACCGATAATAAGATGCGGGCGCGAAAATGCTCAGGATTATGTCATTCACTACTCACCTTCACCGTCAAGCAATTATCGTCGATCATCTCCATCTCAAATCGTTCGATTCGTCACCAAACTCTTAAGTAATGCATCAAATCAACCGTAACATATAAAAATACTTAATAATTTAGAACTGCATTTTATAAAAAGATGAAATGCACTTTCAGGTTATCAGGTTATCATTATTGAGCTTCCTAAATTTCAAATACAAAAGATTAAAAGCTTCCTATTTATTTAGCATGCTATTTTCACCCAAGCACTTCTTAAAGAAAGAACAATTATTAAAATTACGCATGCTTTCTCTGCGACTTTTTTACATGCTGCAGGGCTCTATTTAGAATGGAAGCCACAGAGGAAGATAATTTTTAGTTTTGTGTTTCTTCGGCGCGATTTTTATGAGTAATGGGCGAACGGGTGAAAGATTCTTTTGCTTTGTCATTGACAAGAGAATCAAAATGAACAGTTCGACCTTTACCCCTAGTCAGATGAAATTTCAAACAAGAACTGAACTTCATCAACATGTTTATTATCTCTTATCTGTTTAGTCACGAGCGTGATGACCTTCTGGCCTTGCGATTCCATTAAAAAAAAAAATCCGCGCTTCCTTTTACGAGAAATAGATTCGTGTTTACAACGGCGAGAACTCTGATCGTTCATCACAAAAGCCAAGCATTCGACATTAAAAGATGGCACACGAGATAATAGAAATAAATAAATAAGAAAATCGGACTGAATTTTCAAAAAGGTTAATTTCATAGAAAATTAACATTTTCCATGTTACTACGTTATTGGAGCAATTAAATATTCCGATTGGATTAATACGGTTTAAACGATGAGGAAAAATAACTAAAGAGCTCGTAAAGCAACGAAGAATTGACGAATTCGGCATTTGGAAACGTTTAACGGCAGCAATTAATAGCGAATTACAACACGAATTAAATAAAATGTATGTTTTAATGCATTAATAAATCATTACAGTTCCATGGACACAAATAATCGTCGCCATTCAATCAGCTTCATTTTAATAAGGAAAAGAAGTGAAACAAATTGTTATTTAGCTTCTGGCAGTATTTCTAACTCCATCTGTAGTGAATGAATTGAGTTAACATGCTAAAAGAAAAAAAAATGAATGGGCATGCGTTTGCAAATATACACAGGGCCATTATGAAATTCTTATGCAGTTTATTTATATTATTGATAACTTCTGTTCTACAGATGATAAAAGTTTTCTATAAAGTACTTTCGAGTGGTGCTTTATTTAAGTTTTCAATAAGAGCAAATGGAAATAATTTTCTTGAAAGAGAATTGTTTTCAATTACTTGACTATAAATAATTAGGCGATAGTTTTAGTAATACCAATTAAATTTTTAATCAGAGATGTTCCCTTGGTGGAATTATGACAGATAAACATCAACAAATCTCTATGATATTGCCGCCAGCAAAACATTTTGAAAGAGATCTACAATTAAATATTAAATTAGTATACTAAAACTATCGCCTAATTATTAAATAATAGCTCGTCTGAATTTTCCAGTCAGCCTATTTTTTTGCCAATCAATGGAAGAGATAATGAACTGCAAACTCACCAATTATTCTAAATTAACCTTATTGAATATATTAAAATCCTATTTACATTAAACATGGAATAAATTGAAACTAATAGGTTTATCCCTCATTCATAAGTTCTCCCTTCTTAATATTTATTACATTAATTTAATATTATGCTAATAACTTTATCTGCTATTGCGGTGACCACTTCTCTATGATTAGCACTTTGAATAGGATGCAAATTAAATTTAATATCAATAATTTCCATTTTAGCCTCTAATTCTAAAAGAGGTACTCCAGTGAAATACTTTATCCTCGACTAAAACGTTATCAATAGGCGGCTGAATTGAAGCTATGGTATTGAATCTAAAATAGGGGGATAAGCTGCGGGGGCTGATTCCCCATACTAAATCAGATAAAGTTTCGAAGCGCTTAGTTGATGAATTATTCCATTACCAATGTGCAATGAAAACAATGGAAACAGTATCTTTTGGCAGTATGTGTTTGTACAATAGCACAATGTGGTAATCTCACAAGTCAACGTAAATCTTCGAAATGTCCACGACGGACCATAGTCACAACGGACCATGGACTGTCGCACCATTTCATAGATCCCATGACGGTTGCACATGGCTTCAGAGGCGTCTTCAATACGTTAATATAACATCTCCACATTTGCATACCTCGAGGGCTTTAAAGTGACCCTACAGATAAAACTCCAATGGATTAAGTAGAAGAAGTGGAAAAAGTGGACAGATAATGCTCATTGACGGTACGAGCATAGATTAGATCTGTAAGAATATTTGTGTAAAATACAGGGTGATTCAGAAAGGTAGGTCAAGAATGCAATACCATGTCCAGTTTGTAGCGGGGAACAATACTTTTCCTATAAACATGGGTCCGGAAATGTATCCTTACAGAGATAATGCAACTTGTACGAGGTAGGAATGACATTACAGTAGGTGTTCAAAAAGCCCACCCTGGAACTCGATGCAAGTGTTTAGTCTGCGGACGAGATTCTCGCGAACTCTGGTGAAGATGTCCGGAGAATCACTGACTTCTCCACACACTGTTGGTAAATCCTTTCCGCTTCAGTAGCATTACCCTGTGCCTCGCCATAGACGAGATGCATGTCCGCCAGCTCCGCATTAGTCAAGCGATCCATTGTACGACAATGGAGTTACATGTTTCGTTTCCTCTCTTTTAAAGGAGCGAACACGAACAATTTACATGTTTAGATCCTAATTTACATGGACCCTACCATTGCCGTCCGGGTAACGCACATCCATTCCCACCTCGTACAAGTTGCATTATCTCTGTAAGGATGCATTTCCGGACCCATGTTTATATGAAAAATATTGTTCCCCGCTACAAACTGTGCATGGTATTTCATTCTTGACCTACCTTTCTAAATCATCCTGTATAATGTCGTTAGGTGAAACAACGTAGAAGGTAGCGGAAAATACCATACACGCGCACAACTTTCGGTTTATTGTTCTATTAGTACTGAATATTAACACAGATTAAAGAAAACACAAATGCGACAATCCTTGTTAAGCAGCGATCCTAGCGGTACCCATGACACACTTCTAAATACCATGCTAACGCAAGCACTTTTTAATTAAGAAAGGAATGAAAACTTAAATTATGCTTAAATAAAGAAAGACTCTAGTTATAAGAATGAAATTTTTATGGAAAAAACCGTATTAGAATAAAAACAAATTATTATGTGTCCTTGGTATCGTTCGATGGCGCTCTGGTCGCGGTTACTCCCAGTTTATATACGCTTGTCGCATCTGTGTTTTCTTTAATCTGTGGCATTACTTCTATAAAGGAAATAAATATTAATATTAATATGTCAAATTAAATTACATGGTATATATATCTCGAATCGCATTACTATCTTGATTAGTAATTTACTTTATTAATTATGATAATTGCATATTATTAGAATTCATCATTGTGAAGCATTTCAGAGTTTGATTTCATCTCGCATAGAGTTATGTATTTCTATTTTAAACTAAGAGGGGCACTCTAAATGTGTTTAGCCTGGAACGCTGCACGCATCTCAACAAATCTGCTTTACTTTTTCCAATATTTCATTCTATTATATGGCCGCGTGCAAGATTTTATCGTGCAACGTTGCATTGTTTTCGCATGGCACAATTATAAAGCTCTCGCACTGGCAGATAGACGTAAAACACAATGGAGCTGAACAAGCAGGCATAGCGTAATTGGGTGTATGTTATTTCCAACTCTATTGCTGACATGTTCTTAGTATCTTTCACAAAAAGATTGTTTTTGTACGTTGTAAGCACTGTATTACTTCTCAGATGCCATGCATTTTAGTCTATAAACTTTGCTACGTTCATATTTTTCTGTTAGGTTCAGTCATAGTTTTCAAAAATATACAAAGCAAAATATAGAGGAAAAAAAGCAAAACCCATAAACTCATAGTGGAAATAAGAACAAAGTGAACACAGGGTGTTTACTAAACAAACGGCAAAAATTTAAGGGCTGATTTTTTGGGTTATTTTAAGAATCTTTTGTCCTTTGATGATTTTCGGAATGTCGCTTTGTTTCGAAGATACAGGGCGATAAAGCTTTTTTTCGACTAAAACACTCTCATATTACTTAATGTTACATGTAAAGCTTCTTAATCTACAAAAACTGCTAAAAATGACTCTCACTAGCTAGGGATGTATGAATTCAATCTTCTCCTCATTGACTGCTGAACTCTTTCAAAAACACTAGGGGTGTTTCTTATTGCATTACACCCATCAACTATCCGACTTCTCAAATTTTCTAAATTTTCTAATAATACGTACAAAATCCACGGATAAACTGATAGCGTTTTTAATATCTGTACTTACCTGGTGTGAGTGCAAAAAAGCAGCAGTTTTTAGTAATCAGAATGTTGATAAAAGATATCAGTATTGTTTTGTCGAAAAACCTTTATCGCCTTGTATCTTCGAAACAAAGCGGCATTCCAAAATTCATCAAAGGACAAAAGATTCTTAAAGTAGCCCGAAGAATCATCCCTTGAATTTTTTGCCGTATGTTAAGTAAACACCCTGTATACACGTATCAAAAATTTTAATCAAAGAGCGAACAAGGAAAACACATAAATGCGTTTCGAGATAAAAACGATTGATGAACATATCTATTATTACCAAAGGTATATTGTAAAGCTCAAACTGTTAAATTATCGTAAGAGTTAAGTTAAACTTAAAAATGAACTGGTGGTCGAAACTCGTTATTAAAAATTTTTTTTTGTAAATTGCATTAATTACAAACGATAGAAACAGTGAGTATGCGTTTATTCGAAGATGGCTGAATATGAAGAATACTTCAACACAGCCTTTAATTTGTCTCAACATTTCACCGTATCGCATCTAATTTAAATAATAAAAACCGGAGTCCACAACATTTCGAATTTTACGATTTTAAATTTTACGAATCGCATTTCTAAGAGCAATCAATAAGTGGAGAGTGGTTCAGGGCTCGTTATCTTAAACTCCATTTTTGTTTGTTTATCAAAATTCTCCTGCAGGGAACTGACAAAAACGACGACGCCAATAAAAATCGATCTTATCACGCCTCTTTCTTTTCCACACATCTTTTAACGAGAAGGAAACCTTAAAGCAAAAGGAAGCTCGTAATTAAAAAAGGGAAAAAATCGCTCATTAGAAATATCAGCAGAGCAACGCCGTTAAATAATTTACCGGAGGACGATAGCAAAAGTAAATAAAACAAAACTTAAAAAAATAATAAAATTGAAAGAAGAAGAACGGAGTCGAACAGATGGCCGGTCATCGTTTCCTTCGTTCGTTAACAGATCGTGGAAGGAAAAGCCAAAAGCGGGAGGGGGGTGGGGATGCGGGGAGGAGTAGGAGGAGGAGGAGGCAGAGTTTTCCACTAGTCAATGGACGAAGAACAGGGAGTACGAAAGGCATTGGAAACTACAAGCGCCGCCACCCGATCAAAACAATTAGCAAAACTGTTAAATAAGACGATTCAAAATGTAATGGCTCGTCGGTTCGTTCTCTTAGGGCGATTGCTTCTTCAAACAAAATGAATTAAATAAAACGGCTGGCAACAGCTCACATTAAAAGCAATTTTCAGATCAAACAACCGCACAAAGGTCCGATGCATTGGCGAAGTAATTCCATTAAGAACATTGTAACAATTAAAGCCTTCATGCTGATAATGAATCAACGCCAAAGGCGAGCGAAAAAAAATAATAAGGACACTAAAACTAACTCCTAACGATTGTGCAAATAAAAGTCGAGCTCTTTTACTGCATTGTGATGAGAGTTGGAAGCAGAGGCAATGGGGAACCGACGACAACAAAAAATTATGATGTTTGAGAAGACAAGAATACTAAATTGCTTGAGGATAATCGGGCTCTGAAAACTCATATATATTCCCCGTTCTTATCGGTTAACGGGACGAAAAAAACTATTTAAACATAATGAGAAAATAGGAATCTTTGATGCGGTTTGTCCTTTGATAAATGACTAAAGAGTGCGGGAATTTTTCCCTCTCGATTTTTTTTTCTTAAGAAAACGAATCCATATTTTTCTTAGTGCATAGGGAGGGTAAAAAAAAGAGGCGAAAGAAATTGGAAGATTTTCATCGGATACTGGTGTTCTGATGAAACCTTTGCTTTCCTGGCGCACTGTTTGCAGGCAATTTGCAGGGATTTAAGTAGGGGCGCCCTCGACTCGGCCGTACCAATAATCTCCCCTGGTGACAATGCACGAAACCTTGAGGCGTTCGGATGAATGCGCAAAGCCTAGAGTAATGGGCAATATTCTCCAATCAGGAACGACCAGGTAAGTTTGAATGCGCTCCCACCGTTCTCCAATGATAGACATTAAGTTGCCGGAGGAGTTGAGCGTGACATCCGTGGCATCGCCGATGTGGGGGCCATCGACACTCCCCCGACTCAAAAGCCAACGCTCGTGAATAATGCATGGCCCTTGTAGGCGTTGCCGCAATTCATAAATCAAAAAATAAAAAAAAAGGAAAGAAAGGAAAAGAAGTTGGGAGTTCATCAAAGCCAGTCCGGAGAGATCGAATTTCGGGGAAAGAAATCGACCAACCTCCTTCAACACACTCGAAAAGAACGAAATTCGTCAGGTTCAAGCAAATAACCTCACTCGAATCGCTTCCATCTAAAGCCCAATCGAGTTTGATGAACAGGTTACCAAGATGACACAAAGTAATCTAACTAAGTTCTTTGATCAAAAACCTCTCGAAAAGAAATCTTATTCACATGACAGCTAATATTTTACCAAAGATTAACATTTTAAGAATACATTATGGCCAATGGTGCACAAGTAATAAAGATGAATAAAATGTAGACTCTTTGAAAAAAAATGTCTATTTTTAAAGTGGACTGGTTAAAAATAACTGAATAAATTTACATTTTGTTTATCATCCCACTTTAGCTTTCCTGCTTATCGTTATTGCTAACAGGATCAGTTTTCATGATCTTTGGAAAGCGCAGTCGTAAATTTCTAAAGTTTAGAACGAAGGCTTTTAGATAAACCAGCTGGCCTCAGTCTTGCAATATTAAGCATCACTGACAGCTTCCGAAACTTGAAATCACTGGTTCCAATAACTGATAGAAGCTCATTTATAAGGAAATATTTTGAGAGTCACCATTTTATTGGGAAAGGGAGGAAATCTATGGAAATCAAATATAATAAGAGAGTATGTCTATAATAAGATAAAGTGTCCGGTATAAGCCAAGTTTCCGACTTTAATTGCCCTATTAATTTCGAAATTTTTATGATCTCTAAACTTGAGAGATCCATTAACCTAAAAGCTAAACCATTTATTGGAAATCTAATCACACTCGCCGTTTTAGGATCTCATGATTAATTGCTTCAGTCCTGAAGGGGAAGATACAGTGAGAAGCTGGTTATTACAAAAAGCAAATGCTCTTTATAAAGACTGATGAAAGTCATTATTCGTGTACTGCAGTGTTCTCTCAGTCGATGTGATGAATAGAAGCTAATACTAATGAATGAGTTTTGTTATGAAGTATTGCAATCTACTTTAGCTGAAATATAGGGTCATATAGCTATGTATTCTAATGTGCACCAACAGCAAAAAATTTGCAAGCGATACCGCAAAATTTGGGTTTTCATGATTGCATCAGTAATGAAAGAAATATAATTCTGGTATAATATAATTCATTGTAATAAATGGATGATTCGGAATGTTCATATTAGAACTCCTTACAAACAAGAACTAGCTTACATAAGCGTACATAATTTTTTAATGATTTACCAATTTAATTATTTATGTAGTTCAATAGAGTAAGATTACTTAGGTGATGTAAAGAATTCTTTCGAAAAACCCGATTTGTGAAATGACTATTAATGATTGCTGTCAAAATAAAGAGAACAAGCCGAAGCTGTTTTCAGAGGATTAGTCACAGCCATTTTTGCTTGGAAATATTTTTGATACTTTAAGCATTTATCTTACTCCATTTTAACTTTGACCGATACTAATTGTTTTCACAAGGAACCTTTGGAGATATACCAATCTTCACGGGGTGTGTATCTACAAATTCCAATTACACTGTTTGTCATATTTTTATGACTGTATAAAATAAAGCTATTTGCCGTCCTTATCAAAATCAAAATATGTACTTTGTCCGCGTAACTATGTGGAGCATAGTTTTGTGCATGGGTAAGAAAAAGCATTTGAACGACTTCGAACCTGGCATGATCATAGCTGTAAGAAGAGACGCTCTGGGTATTTCAGAAACAGCTAACCTTCTCGGTTTTTCAAGTGCAAAAATATTTCGAGTGTTCAGAGAATGGCAGTTCTGAAACAAAATTTTAAACGAACAGCATAATTGTGGCCGGAAAAGGCATTTGGACGAAAGAATTAACAAACGACTGGCACGTATCGTTTTGCGACAATGAAACCATCCAGGCTGGTTTTTTTCTTTGATAGGAAAACGTGTAAACTCGCCTGCTCTAGGCCAAGAAGCATCGAAATTTGACACTGGATGAATGAAAAAAAAACCAAAAAAAAAACAGCTTGGCCCGATGAGTCTCGGGTCTCGGTTCCTTCTCCATCATGCTGATGGTAGAATGAGAACGACAACATGGTTGCCAGTGACAACATGAAACCAATCGCCCATCTAACCAAATGAAAACTCTACAGGTTTGGCCTGGACCAAATATGTCTCTAATAGCACTGAAAAAAATCTCTTAATGATGACTACCCTGAACCAGATTAGTTCAGGAGAATGCATCTGTCACCGTGCTCCGTTGGTCTCAGATTGATTTAGTGAACATAATCCTAGCTTGCACGTGATTCATCGGACGATAGAGCATTTTGGGACGAGATGTCATATGTGTCTAGACGAATTATGCCTTTATTAACAACTAGAGATGGACCAACTCGTTATTACTCTTGTGTCACAAATAAAGTGATCAGTCTGTGCATACAAAGAATTATTAAATTGGAAAATTCGTTAAATTTCTTCCTCTATCCCACAAATACGGATTAGAAAATGAAACAGAAATATACAGGGTATTTCTGAATGTTCTGTACAAACTTTCAGGATATGTTTCAGGGACTAAATTAAGTGGAATATGTCATATGAACTTGGGGTCGAAAACGCTTCTTACTAGAATTATAACGGTTTGAAAATGTCCTGTAGTAGAAGAAGAGTTACGACTGCAGAAATCAACTGAATCGTCTGAAGAAAACTGAACCACTGAATTGCCAAACAACCCAAGCCCAAAATATTCAGTTTTGAGATATTGGCACCAAATCATAGAGCTTTATACAAGCTACAATTTGGAGCAGCATTGTTGGCTGTTACAAATCTGAATTGCCCAATTAATATACCATAGAAATAAATCGCTATTTGTAACTCCCATACGCTTTAGCGTTAATTTCGTTTACTGCAGGACACCTTCTAATCGTTATAATTCTAGAAAGAAGCGTTTTCGACCCCATTTTCATTTGACATGTTCTGCTTCTTTTGGTCTCTGGAACTTTTCCTGAAAGTTTGTACAGCCCATTCAGAAACAATGTGTATTATAGATTGCATCAACATATAAAAGTTTCAATTTCAATTCCAATCACGAATAGGATAATAAATGTTTATTCCTCTAAAACAAAAGAATATTTGCATAAAGGATTACGTTTGTAAAAAAGAAAAAAAATTGAAAGCAATGAAAAATTTTTTTCTTGTTTTCATCTCAATAATCAATATTCATGAATACGTCGAATACACACTAAAAATATTTTTACAAATTTAAAACTATCAGAGCTAAATTAAACATTTTCGTCAAATAACAAAGCTAACCCTCCAAAATTATTTTCTTGGTTATTTTCCCTTTCAGATGAAACAATAGTAAACGAAAAACATTATACATACTTTAACAAAATATCGGCCCATCCAGAAGTTTATTTTTCAAATGTCAAAATACTAGCCCCATCAACATATTTTAACCATTTGCTTTTTTTTCTGCCCGGAAGGAAACTTCCTCTCGTAGCTTTGCCAAGACCAAAGATCAAAAAAATCATCCGCTCCGTGCAACATGGAAAAGACAGGGAAGAAATTCGATTGGATTTCTACGCTACAGGGAAGATGTACGGGGAAGAGGACAACCTGAAGGAAGACGGGGGCAACATATTCTACTGTTAAGGATTGGATGAAAAAGAGAAGGTGGAAGTTGGAAGAGGGAATGAGACAGAGAGAGAAAGAGAAAACTGGGGGGTTAAAGGATAAGAAAACGAGCACTCCTTCATCGGCGCAGCAATGGTCAATCCATAGCCGCCAATCGATATAATCCTCGGGCCAACGAATTTAAAGAAGAAACAACAACTCTCCCCATTTTAACCCCTCCCACCCACTACTCTTTTTGCTCGGACTCAACAAGCCTGCTGATGAAGAACTGGCACGTTCGAAGATGATGGTGGTGGTGGTGGTAGTAGTAGTAGTAGTAGTAGTGGCTGTCACTCTCCTTTTTTCTCCTCCCTTTTCACTCTCTTCTTCGCCCGTGATGGCTGTTGCGTGGGCGTTGGTTCTTTCTTTTTTTTTCTTTTGGCCCCAGAGCTAGAGGAACAAATTTAGATCTTCCAGATACTTTCAAGAATATTTTTTTGTTTATTTATTGTGTTGATAAAAAGTATAATGAAATTGTCGGCGGAAGTTTACTGAATGTGCTTCATTTCAATATAAGAACATATTCGCCGAACTGTATTTTAAAATTTTCTGGTTCTTGTTTTTAAAAAGAAGACAACAAAATGCATGGCGAAAATGTTGATGAGTTTAAGCTAAAAGTCGGCGAGGTAATGCTTACACTTCCCTAAAATAGCCGAAAGTTTACTCATATTCAGCTTGTCGTTTGAAAATCAGAGTTTATCTCTCACGGGCTCATATACATGGTAATCTTCAATATCAAGCAGTGTTCTTTTAAGTTAAGCTTATTCTGCAGTCTATCAAATTATGTAAGGTCTGCCTTTTCTGAAAAATGTAATTGAAGAGAAAAACAAAATTAGACATTTTCCCTCTAAACTGCCTTCATCCCTTTGGCAATAAGCGTTTTCGCTCAACAATCCATTTGAAACCACTGAAAGCTAATTAAACCTAATTATTAAATCATGATCTTCAGGCGTCGGAATGTCTTGAAAAAGTAATACCTCTTACAAAAGCATACTGTCACATTACCGGCTTCCATAATTATTATCGATTTAAGATAGCAATATTAATGGTACAATATACAGAGTGATTATAAATGATTCATCGGGTTTTAATAGACTACATTGCACAAAGTAATAAACACAAAATAATGAGTGTTACATGAAAAAAACCAGAAACTGTCCACATTTTAGTCATAACACTACAAATGTTCAATGTGCGCCTCTTTTGTCCTATCAATAGCTTGGAAGCTGTAAGACTTCAAAACCCGATGAATCATTTATAATCACCCTGTATATGCAGAAAATTTGTTGCGTACGTTTCAAATGCAGTATTATCTGAAAACGAGTTTATATTTGAGATTCCTATAGAATAGCTTCTTAAATTTCAAAATTTGGGTAGGCCTTTAAAAATGAATGCTTCGCAAATGCAACCGATTTTGTTTTTGTTTATTTGTGTAGGTAACTTTTTCCCGATATTGAATAGTTCTTGGGGCTGATATTTGGCAGAGGATTGACGTTGGATATGGTTAAATCTACGAAATTCCTAAATTTTTGAACGGATTCGACTCCATGAGTGAAGGCAGTCGGTGCATGAAACAAATATGAAAGGCATGAATCAAGATATTTTATAAATTTTAATAAGATCTATACAACTGTCTTCGTAGCATGCATTTAAAGCCAGTCTTGGAAGTATAAAGTGAAAATTAATCTGCTTTCTTAGTTTTAAATATTAAGATGTACATTTTCCCTCATCGTCTCGTTTTCCTCTGATCTTAAGCTTAAAGACTGTGGCGAATTTAAAATTCAGAGAGGTCTTTCGGTCTTTGCATATCAAAATATTTTCTAGGTATCCCAGTAAAAAGAAGAAATTCTGAAACAGACTATTATAATTCACTTGCATTATTTTTATAGCTAACGCATTTATCATGAAAATCAAACAAATAGCGAAACCACCTGCAAATCCTATTAATCCTATGGTTAATGCAAAATAACTGGGTGTATCCAAAAGTACTTTGCCTCTTTCATTTTCCTCTTCCTATTACAGAAAGCATTCTGCAGGTAGAAGAGTACGCATATAAAATTTATTCCAACCAGATACCTTTCTAAATGCTTAAATCTGATCGTGTTTTTTGTATTGATTCGTTCATAAAGGCGCCTCGAGTGGAATCCATCTCCGAAGCAGAATCCGTGAAATTGTTCATCATTTGCGGGACTAAAAGCTTTATCTACTCTGCGAAATATCTAATGTCTTGTAAAAATTGCTTGGAGTGCTGAAGTGAATGGAACACTTCTCCTGCCTTCACCTATTCGCATGTCAGATCTGAACACGCAGTTTTAAGCGTCATTAAAGTTAAAGCCATTAATGCTTCAAGTGAACAAAGTCGTAAATGCATTTATTTAAAATTATTCATTAAATTTTTTTATATTAAATTATTCATTATCTCTTGTGCTTCATTTTGCATGTAAATTTTGAGATGTAACTTTATTAGGTTAAAGAACTAATAACAGAAAAAGTTAGAATAATCTGAATAAAATTATGTAGCTTGTTCAAAAAATGACCTAGAAAAAGGTTAAATTTCATCAGTTCTTTTTCGAAATACTGTTTTTCTTTTTCAACATACTTTCTCCAGTCTTCTGGAATCCCAACCCGTTTCATACAACACTTTTGCCTGATATCGGAATGAGGAATTCGGTTTTCATGTCCTCGTTCATTCTGAACTTCCTCCATCCAATGTGGTACAATGTCCTCGTTCATTCTGAACTTCCTCCATCCAATGTGGTACAATGTCCTATCCAAATTCTGCAACGTGGTGGCTCTCTTATCATCAAGTTCATGCACCCATCTGGTACACACCTTGGTTCATTACATGGATGATTGTGTTTAAACTATCAGCGCTAATGTTAAAGTGTTTAATCCAGTGTATGTACCAAAATTATCTTATTATTACGTAAGAGCTCATTTGTCAGCGTGATTGCGGTGTTGTTCACTGACGTTGTTAGCTCTGGTCTTATGCGATTCATTTCCGATGCCATGTCTGTCCTTCTAAGTGATTTACACTATTCAAACAGAAAAATGTGATAGACAGAACTCTTCACACTGCTTGAAGTCTATCGTGAATTTTGCTTCCATTCTGACTTTCTTTTCTGAAAATCTAATTATTATTCGTTGTTCCACTGACTGAGGCACAATTCCGTCGCATTTTGCATACTGTCTGCCATGGCAAGGAAAACACTCATGTTCAGTGGACATGAGATACCACTGTAGAAAACATCCAAGAACATTTGGAATTTATTTAAGAGCCAAGTCCTAGAAAAAAAAATCTAGTTCAAATTTCAAATTTGAAGTTTCCGTGTCTATCTTAAATAAGCTTCGTAAGGGTAAATTGAAATTCATTCCAAGTAATTTTATATGTTTTCGTCATTGAAATTAATTTTTAAACATGTCTTTGAATAAATGAATGCCTACAGACTTTTCAGGCAGAGAAAATATACATTTTGCAGACTTTCCTACTCCAAAATTTATGAACCAAAAGTAAGATTAATGGCTTCCACAAAGGTGAAACATTTGAATTTTCTGAACCATCACAGGTAACGGATTTTCATTGTAACATAAGAAAAATATCAATATTTTAGCGGTGTTGAAAATTTAAAATTGATGCAATAGCCAAGTTCATTTATAAATTCCAAATTAATGCAAAATTAAAATCCGAAAATTGAAATCGCCCTCTAATTCTTGTCGTTAGGTAAATTCAGCTTAACGATGATAAAATTAATAATAATCTCTGCTATTTTTTGCTAAATCAAGGAAAAAATAAGCACACGGATTTTTTTCATTATTCAGACTAGTTAGCGTAAGGAAGGCAATATAAATTTGAAGCCAAGTTAATTAGGAAGGAGGGGGAAATCAGTTTCATCTTCCCTTATCATCATTATTAATCTTCATTATTTTCTCGTCCATGGCCTGCAAGAGTACTCCCCGTCTGCAATCTGTGTGTGTAATTTTTAAATTAGAATTTGCTACTGTCAATGCAAAGCTTAAGACTGACGTTGCAAAATTATTGCATGGGAAATGATGTAGGGCATTAAAGTGACTGAAGCCAGAAGTGAACGACGGCGGCGGCGCAAACGACGTAAACTCTTGATGTATGTGGAAAGGTACTTTTTTTAAATTCACTACTTTTAAAGGAAGGCTTAATTAAATTCAACTTCTAAGCAAAGCCCGACGTAAATGACGTTTTTATATGGATATCACGTAGAAGAGCTTTAGAGTTCTATGCGATAAACATGCTATACTAATTTAAACAAGAGGTTGAAGGAAACAACTAATTAGCCCGGTTGCTTTAATTACTTTCTGTATCTTTTAATAGCGCCTTATGCTTTAAAATCTTAATTATACGAGAAATTTAAAGATAGCCTTAGTCGTCCGTTTAACTGAATAATTGTCCTTAATCAGTAGGCGACCAAGGCCTATAATGTTCTGAGGAAATTGAAGCCACTAGAAGCATTATGTATATAAAAATCTGCAGTTTCTCAAGTATAATGCTTGCAAATCTATCTTATTAACCAAAGAAATCTCTAGAAAATGAGAGTTGACAAATCTTTTTCCAAGGACAAGAGCATTTTATTTAACAGCACTTCTTATTTTAGATATATTCCAAACTGCTTTCACTTCTCCGTAAATGAAATGAATGTATACAATATCAGTATTGACGAATGCATTTCTTGTGAGCAGGGTTTATCTAAATCAGACAATAATTCTGCAACTGGCAGCTTCTCTTCCAAATTCAGTTGAACAAACACAAAACATTTGTTTGGTATTTTAAAGCTAACCTTTTAAATATTTATTTTTTACTAAACTACAGGGGAATATAGCTGATATCATACACTACGCAGATCCTGAAAAGAATAATCGACAGTAGACTGAGGAATACTTTCAACCAATTTCCGATAGGTCTCGACAGGAATAGTTCGCATTCTTACTGCAAAGCTGCTATTAGAGATGAGAGCAAAGACAATCGTTGCGCTTGATTTTATATTCATTGCTTCTGTTCATTTCAGAAGTGTACTCAGGGATTAAGATCAGCACTCTGAGCAGACCACTCGAACAATTCCACCTAGTTTTCAGGAAACCACTCCTGCTCACGTTGCACAAGGTGCAGGGAATTCGATCTGTTTTGGAAGAGATAACGAGTGTTTCCATAACATTCCATTGCTTTAAAATCATTGTTGTTAGGCCAAATTTATGAATTTTGATCGCATAAATGTCTCATACTGTTACAAAATCTAATAGTTGGAGATACAGGCCGAGAAAATTCATTCTTCGAGCAGTCGCGAAACTCAAACTATGTTCATCAGATTGGAAGAGCATTCATCATTCCAAAGAATAGCTTCAGGTCCTTACGGTCTAGGCTAATAAAAATAACGATGGGAGACACCATTTCAAATGGCGTTTTGCATTCACAGCATTGATGTATGTAGTCATATGGTTTAACGTAAACTGCGCAACTGCCTGCGGATAATTATGGCATTCACGGAGCCACCAAACACGTCGGCGATGAAAATGGCAGAGGAAGAACGTCATTTTTTTAATTTTGCCCACCAGGACTCTTCTGTCAGGTTCCTTCAGTCTTTCTGAATGTATTTCAGTTATAGTCGATTTTGGTATGTCTATGTGAAATCTTTACCTATACAGGGTCAAAAGTCTGTACACTCCATACAATTTCAAAACGAATGGAGATACAACAAATTCGTTGCAGGCAACATATAGAAAGTTAGATAGTGGCTAAACAATGGTGGTGTCGAATTTGGCCTTTGACCTCTAATTTTGCACCTCAACTTTATAACCGTTACAGGTAGAGAAAAATTTCCAAATGAATAGTAGAGCTTAAAACTCTAACTTAAACAAGAAAAAAGAAGATTAAATATAAGTGTAAAAATAAACACACTACAACAAAATGAAATTTCAGTGCTCAAGCTATGGTGTGGATCGTGGACATACGCTGTCAGACATACTCAAACATTAAATATCGCAAAACATTTTCGCCAAACATTTTTATTAATTCTGCTCGATAATTGTTCGTTATTTTCATCCCTGTGGCTTGAACAAGTTTTCAATTAATAGGACTTTCGAAAGCATCCTAAAATAAATATAAATAATATATATAAAGTAATATGCAAAATTGGATTTTATAATTCTTTTATCTTAAATCCCTTACCCCTTTATAATTATCGTTTTGCGAAGTTCTTACAGACATACATAACCTAGCATTGCCTTAGTCTTTGCTTTTCTTTGCAAAGACTCGAAAAATCGATTAAGTTCTTCGTTTCAGTGTCTAAAACAAAGTAAAGCTTTAATCCCGAAAGTAAATTTTCACGGAAAATCGAAAATTAACATAATCGCCTTATGCTAAACGTGGTCGTTCTATGGAGGTAACGACTTATGAATCTGGAAATATAACCATAATCTTATGGTACTATTTCTTATGCTTAAATTGATATTTACGTATTGATATTTGCTTATTTATATTTTTGATTAATGAAAATTCTGAATCAATAAAAGGCCATTACCGCAAAAAGCAGACCTTTATATACAATGGATCACATTAATAATCCAGAGAGAATAGATAATTGTAAAATAGACACGAAGTATAAATTTGATAAAGAAGATATCCATTTTGAATCACAGATGATATACAATATATTCTAATTCTATTACAACTATTATTGCAACGCTATATTATTGAACAATATTACCATATGCTGCATACTAAACAATATTACCTTATGCCATTTGCTACCTTATTTTCGAAAATTTTATTACTTCTGTTTAGACGATGCTTCTGGTTGTTAATATTAACATGCTTCTGTGAAGTTAATGATCATTCGAAAATAATAACTAAAATATGGAGAAGATAATACGCATAAAATGTATGATTATTAATTTCTAATCCTTTTCCTATTTCTAAACGATTTATCCTTCAAGATGTAAGCTAAAGCTGCTCGTTTTCGATTTCCAATCTCCATTTCTCACGTTTACCTTCTTTATCGATTCTCACTCTGCATTATATCCAGCGACTTCATTAAAAATAACCAATGAAGTACCATCGAAATATAATTTTATTTTTTTATTAAACACTTTAAGAATGCTTTAAGATATATCAAATCCTGTCGTCATCCTTATTTTTTTTTTTTTTTGAAAACTTGGAAATTGTGATTCCATGTGCTCTCAGATCACAAAGCTTTGACCGATAATTCAATACACGGAATGAAAATTAAATGTTGGTATTGGAAATGCAAAGTGGAAAGGGAGCTCGCTTCCTGGACAGATTCGAAGGCCGATTAACTTTCCATTCGAACGTGAATAGATAATTTACCTGAAAAGTTTCAAAATTCAACACTTATTGATGGAAAAAGTAATTTTACCCATTGCAAAGTTTTATCTCTGCCGAAGAATTATTCGTAACATCGCTTAATTAAGTAGCTAATATTTAATTGGGTTACAAATCGGCATAGATAATACGATGCGTAATCCGAAAATCCTTAAATGTCATGAAACTATTATGAAAATACGAAAGTTAACTGGAAATCAGCTTATAACCAGAAATGCGTGAAGAAGAAATTTGAATACAGAATCAGAAGAAAAATCGATAAATGTAAATTAGAATTAGTAATGCACTGTAAATCAATACGAACGGTTCTGGTATAAAATTAAATAAAGTTAGTTATATGCAATATGTTTAAATTAATTATACGAGCCTATATCTAGAAAGTCTATATGTGTTTTTAATTTTCTGATATTAACTGAACGAATCGCAAACTATAATGCTCACTCATATAATTATGCCCACCAACCAATAAACCAATATATGCTTCTTTGGTAGCACATACCACATTCAGCTGCTATGGAGGAACTCAATAAGAAGCTGAAAGATTTCTAAGGGCATCTATCTATGACCATGCAACCCGGAGTTAGCATGGGTTCCTTGGCGGAAAATTCTAGACTATGGTAATTGCATTGTCTTGCTAATAAGCGTCATCATCCCCTGGAAAGGTTGTCAAAATGTTTTAATGTATCTGATCGGCAACTTTAGAGATAATCATTTACATCCTTGTTGCCTTACAAAATTTATCAATGGAACTAAACAAATGACATGAAAACATTCCTCGCAGTGTAACTCCATCGCCCTCAGCCTTATTTTCTGCAACTAATTTATGTCCATTCGGTGTGGATTACCGTTGTCCACTATTACCAATGGCGTTTTTAGCGATAAACAGTAGTCACCATTCTGGCATAATGCTTCGGAATCCACTGCATAATCGCTTCGTTGGACTATCGTATAGAAGACATATCTATTGACCGTATGATATATTTCAGCGATCGGTTGTTCAGAGTAGCTCGTCGATTCGTTTCTGATGAACATTTCACATCTGGAATCAAGGGACAACAATTGACATGTCGGGATGAGACACCTGTTCTATTTGTGCAGCCTCGTTGCACTTTCACGAGAACATTTCACGAAGTTCGCGGTTTCCGAAATGCTTCAACCTCTGGCATAATGGCCGATAATCAGCCCTTTTCGAAATCTGTTGAGTGCTTTACTTTCGACATTCACTGTTTGTGTGTTCGCGGATTTTAAACATCAAGCCTTTAACAGTTTCAGTATGATATGTTCGCAAATGCTTACTGTAATAACTTAAGGGTGTTTGGTTAGGTGGTCATAACAATATGACTGTACACACTAAAAAAGTGTAACCAATATCGGAAGGAACCTCTAATCCACAAGAAGATTTGAAATATCGGATACGTATTTCGGCTACCAAGTAGCCATCTTCAGCGAAGGGGGACAAAAAATGGAACTGTAAATTAAATTTAAAAAATAAATTCATCATGGGCCGAGAAGCCATACTGAACAAAAATTAAGCGAAAACTGTGGAATGGAACAACCAAATTCCAAAATTGGTTGTTCCATTCCACAGTTTTTGTTTAATTTTTGCATAAAAGTATATACTATTTTATGAAATAACAGAGTTTATTTAGATTTTCGCCAAATTTCTAATTTGTATTTATTATGTTTTTTTATAATTGTTAATGGAGCATCATAAAATTTTAATTTTATTCAAGAATCATGACCCTGAAACATCAAAACTGGATTTTTAAAATCATTCAAAATAATCCTCTATTTTAATTAAGTTTTAAGTTAAAGGACAAATTTACGGTCATATACAACTTTAGTTAAATCAAAAGCCTAACCTATTAATAACATCGCAGCATATTTAAAATGTTTTAATTCGAACTCTAAATATGTGAAAAAACGAAAATGATGAGCGCGATTTGAAATAGGGAGGCATCCATTATGAGTTGTGCGTCATTGGAGGCCACGTCGAGGCTATCGAGAAATACAGGCTCCAGCACTGCAAAGTCACCTGACCAAGATAGGTCTATTAACAATTCAACCTTCATTGTTTCCAACAAAGGAAAAACCACTGATTGTTAATATACAAGATGCCGAAGTTATAACGTAATCTTCATTGTTTCCATCTTGGATTTGAATAAATAATATTTTTTCATTTGTTGAAAACAGTGAATGTTGGATTGTTGTATGAGGTGACTTTTCCGGGTCAGGGCTTTTACATTTTTCCTACTATGGTTATGTAATTTTTTCGCGTTAGGACTTTCTTTCTCGTTGGCCTCGTTTGACTCCAACGATGTCACTTCGGGAAAAAAATTACCAGCAGAAGCGCCGTTTTTTGCTTTTCAAAGAAATTTTTCATATTGAAATCATGAACCAAAATCAAAAATTTCAACGGAAATGCGTTATATTTATATCAAAGAATGGTATTCTGTTAAAAAATTATAATCGATTTTTTTTTTGCATAGAATTGTCCTTTAGATTCATAAAGTAAAGTTAAATGAATATATCTTGCTTCGACTTAACGCTTTGAATTAAGGTCTTTTTATGACTTCAAAATGGGTACCAAAAATATAAAAGATCCCTAGACAACAAAAAGAAGATAAACATCGAATAAAGAAGATGAAAAGTCGGGGAGACCTTAATCTTCAATAACTCATTAAAGATTGTAACTTTTTATACGAAATAGAAGACAAAGGGTACTGACAAATATTCAGAAGATATATAGGGCGTTTCTAAATTATCCCCCCTATTATGCAAGTCTATTACTCAAAAACTATTACAGATTTTAAACTCAAAAAGTTTCTTAGCATGCCTTAATAAATTTCACTGTGCCCCCCATTTATGGCGTGAAGGACGTCAAAGCGAAACTTGATTTCCTTCCATGTTCGGGCTAGCATTTCGGGGTGATTTCAGCGATTGTTTCAATTATTCTGTTCTTGAGAGTTTCAATGTCATCAACGTTGGTCTTGTGCACTCTGTCTTTCTAATATCAACAGAAGAAAAAATGCAAAGGGTTCACATCGGGTGAGCGAGGGGGCCAAGGGATTGGCCCATCGTCTGGAAAGTTCGTATCAAGGCACTGACTAACTTGCAGGCCCCAGTGAGGAGGTGCTCCATCTTGTTGGTAGACTATGTTGGGTTGCAGTTCTTCCACCTGCGGAATCAGGTAGTTCTCCAGCATATCTAGGTAGGTTACAGCGGTAATGGTGTCTTCAGCGCAAAAGAAAGGTCCGATTACTCGATCATGCATTAAACCGCACCAAACATTAACCTTTGGGCTATCGCGTATATGCTCCCTTAGAACGTGGGGGTTTTGTAAGCCCCAAATGCGGCAGTTGTGTCGATTTACTGCTCCGGAAGTATGGAATGTTGCCTCATCAGAAAACAAAATATCCTCAAGGAAGATGGGATCTCTGTCGATTTTTTGGAGCATATCCTCAGCAAACTTCTTGCGCTTCTAGCTCCTAGGAAGTACAGAAGACCCTATAATGAGAACTGAACGATCAGGAATTTACGAGATCCAGTGCGGGACCTGTGATAAAAAATATATTGGACAGTGATTGAAACAAGAACCAAGGAGCATTTCGACCAGGTTAAGAACTGCAGACCTGAGAAGTCAGTTTTTACTGACCACATATTGAAAACCGGACATGAA
>JAHWFO010017593.1:321323-360829 GCA_023313115.1 Rhysida immarginata
CCGTTATCAGGCCTTCTGTCTAGGAGGTGTTTTAGCCCAGGACTTATATTTAGGTGGTGTTGCATGTATTAATTTCATCAACCATTATAGACGCAACGTAAAAACACGACCAGCCGATTGTTGACGCAAACATAACGGGCTGATTGTTCATACATGCAAGCAACCAAACATAAACCAAGTCTATTTCATATATATAGATATAGAGGTTATTAATTTCTACGTTTATAAGACCCTTATCTCCAACTTTAGATTTTTTCCATCATCGTGGTAGTATTACACAGCTATGTGTTAAATTTCAACTTTATAACTTACTTCCAAGTTGCATTTTAAAACCGGAGAAACATACTTACATTGACTTTATATATATAAATTTTGAAATTTCATTAAAAATGTAACGAAAAGAAGAAATAATTTAGGTAAAAGACAAAGTCTGCTTATCTATAATGGCTTCTATTATCTGCTTCTTTGAAAAAAAGAAAAAAGTTGCGAAATAGCTGTTTACATCTAGGGGAGCGACGAAATATGAGCAGATCAAGCTTATTATGTGGAAATTTTGTTAGAAAGATAAATTTTCGCTTTTGTCTATTTTTACTCAGAAAAATACATGAAAAAAGTTGTGAGTGAACCATACTTTTATACAATGAGAATAGAAACAATCAGAACTGTAAGCAGACACGGACGAATTTTTTCATTATACAAACTATAAAGCTTTTTCCTTAAATTTGATATGTAATGGGTTCATTTAAAAAAAATATCATTTCCTCCAAATGTTTAAAATTCAGATTAATAATTTTATAAACATTCCAAGAGGGTTCGAAATTTACCGGACACTACGACTTCGTTATTACTGGCATTATAATAAAAAATTGATTCTATGGCAATAAATTTTCTATAATGTTTTTAATTACTATACTGTTCTAGCTAAAATCCTCCTCTTTTTGGTATAATAATTTTATTTAACCATATTTTAATACAGAGAAAGCGATAAGCGCAAATATCCAAAGTTCAAAGCAAAACAGAAAAGCTAGAAAGAGTTTAAAGTTTAACTATTAAGTTGATTTTAATCGATTGCTTCATCAAAATGATATACAAGCTTTCAAATACTTTTTTATACATAAAGCGAGTTATATGGTGTCGCAATCAATAATCTAATTTAACCTACTCGTATACTGACGGAGAAAAGGGTATTGAACCATTAAAAAAAATGTCCAATATCGGAAATCGATAGGATCTTGTTCAGATTTGCCCAAATATATATTTGGTCAATCTTCCCCGTGGAATTATGATTTGCCCAGAGCGAGTGGCTATATTTACATACAAGAAAAACCTTCGTTAAAGCTAAAGGATAAACCTGTATATAAAATAAAGCTGTTTCCTTAAAACAAGAGAATGTACTGAAAAATAGCTAAATCTGGCAGAGGGCACATTTTCAGTGAATAGGGAAGTAACACAGGCTGAGTTAAATCGATGGTTTAAAGATGGACTGGACAGAAGGGGCATTTACTGTGTAAGATACTATTTAAGCTTATAGTTTTACAAAAAAATAGATAAGATAATTGCAAGGATGCATAGAGAATATGCATATAAATAAATGTTTTTTAGGATTGAATATCTTTAACGCGATCACATTCTGTTTCGTTTTCTTTTTCGATTATAAGTTTACCATTAATAAAGTCGACTTTTCATTTTAATTAACCAAATTTTATTAATAATGTCGTATCGGTTTTCTTTTAATTAGACAGCTAATATGAACAACTTTTATTAATATCCTTCAATTTTATATTAATACATTTGTGCCTAGTTAATAATATAAACAAGTTCACTGACACGAGCTGCAATAAAAACGTTCGAGCTTCAATAAAGGAGATGAATATTCAGGCTTTCTTCATGATTGCCTCTCTTTTATTAATTTAAGGCATTGCTTACTACTAAAGAGTGCCTTACCTGAGTTGTAAACTGATTATTTCTTCTCCAGTGAACTGACTTCATTGCCAGAATATTAGGATAACCATTCGGTCGACTCACCAATTACGAGTCATCTTTAAAAGCTAAACATACCCGGGTCAATAAAACCTCCAAAATCGGAGATGTTTAAAGAGTTCATGAATAATTCAGCTGCACCCGTAGTCGATGTTTACTGCAAGTTGTATTTGCATACCATGTGATGCTCTGAGGAATTTAATGTGTTCATTCGTTTTATCCTCTTAAACTTTCGATAAAACACTTTGTGACTTAAAAATATAAATGTACTCGCGTGAAATGTAAACTTTCAATAAACTTTTTTAGAATTTTTTTTCTTTACAAATAATTAAAACTCCAAAGAAAGTAATTAAAAACATTAAAAAATATTTTTTTTTACTTTTATGCAAGTATTAGAAATATGAACCTAATCACCGAGGAATATTTTTTCTTTTTCGCTATTGAAAGAGGAGCCAGCCGAAGAGAGATCCTCAAGAGTTTTCGCTGAAAATGCTATTTCCTACACAGTGTTAAATTAAAATTATCGTTCAACAAACAATCCGATGCGCCCTCTTTTTCAAATTAATTATCGTCTCAAATTAAAATTTCAAAGAACGAGATGGGTTCTCTGTGTGTTGACAATGGTCCCTTGCTAATATCGAGGAATCTTAAAGGATAATTAACTGGGAAATTTTAGTTCAAACGAAAAATTTTAGTCTAGTGAGTGACTCCCGGATAGGAAAGATAATATAATTACATAGGCAAGGGAAAAAAATGATTAAAATTTTCTTTCGTTTTTCTTCCTCTTTTAAATGAGAACTATCCAAAAATTTCATGTCATTGGAAGAACTTCAAAATATCAACATGTTTTTGAAATTCATATCTTGCTGCTTACAACAATTTTGAAATTCATAAAGCAACAACAAGGAAACGTATATATTATAGAAAGTAAAATATGGAGATTTTATTTATAAATCGATTGAGTCTTGCGACTAGAAAATAGATTATAAATTACACAATTATACTTAATGTGCCTACAGTATAAAGAGCAATGATAACTTACCTTAACAAATACAGGATGGTTCTTATAAATCCGAAACTTGAACTTTTAAATCTTTCATAAACAATTAAATGAAAATTTATAAAAAATTCTTGATACATACATTGAACAACGTAGAGCACAAAAAGATCATCGCAGGTGCTGGAATTTCCTCCTAGGTGGAATTACAGAAGCTATACTTTTTCGAAGACACTGAACACAAATCAGTATATAAAGATTTTTTTCTGGAAATTATTGAACAGGTTGATGATGTGGAACTGACAGAAGACTACTTTCAACACGCCAGATGCCACATGAGTCACTGGCGCAATCGAGAGTTTTTTTCGGCACCGTGTCACTTCCAAAAATTTATGGCCACCAAGATCGCCCGACCTTTTGAGCCAAATTTCATTTTGTGGGAACATCTAAAAGAAATGGTGTACGGTAGCAACCCTTTCGATGAAAACTTTACAAGAAAATATTATCAATTTATCCAAAAAATTTATGTTGCAACTCTGAAACATGTTACGGAAAGAAGGAAGGCCTCGCAGCAGAAGGTGGCATTTCCAGCATTTGCTGTAATTGTTTTGTGCTGTTCGTTATTCAGCCTGTCCTAATTTTTTTTCTTAATTTTCGTCTAATCGTTTAATATATATTACCCAAATTCAATATTCGGATTTATAAGAAGTATACCACTAGTGCTATTTCTTGACATATATAAAATTAAATTAAAATGAAATCTTAATAAATTTTTTCTATAGTTAAATTGTAAGGCTTAGAGTGCGAAGTACAAGATTATAAGAATAAAACTTAATATACGAACGAGAGTCAAAAAGTTAGTTGCAGTGGCCCAGCACAAGTTTTTTCAAGACATTGTGGCGATGGCAGCATTGGATGTACCTTTTTGAAATCGCGTGAAAAGTGATCGCGTGGAACGAATAGTCAGTCATTATATGAAAGAGGAGGTGTCCTTGCAAAATGACTTACTCGAATTTTGTGAGTCAATTAGCCGAATTGTATGGTGATTGCCGGCCTGGGAATGATAAAACTTGTTATGCTTCTCCACGACATCAAGTTATTCAGCATGCGTCACAAAAACCCTTTTTGGATGGGAGATCTGGGAATATCCACCCTATAGTTCAGGCCATTCCCCCTGTGACTTCCAAGTTTTCGGACCCATTGAAATGGACCTTTCATTAACGCGTTACTACTCTGATGATGAAGTCAAAAATGGTTGTCACATATTGGACGGCAGTTTTTCGAAGAAATGGTAGAAAAACTAAATCAGTTTGGTGACTATGAGAAAAAGTAAAAGTGCATTCAGTTAAACAAAACGTAGTAACTTCTAGGTTTCATAACTTTTTTATGTTAAATGATTGTGCAACTAATTTTTAGACTCTCCCTCGTATCTTATATTAAAACGTAACTTCAAAGTTTTATATAAATTTATAACAACCCCATTCAAATTTTAAAGATATTTACTTTTTTATTAATGCGCTTACGTTCATCATTTTTATTTATCAATTAATTTATTTGTTAATTAGCAAAAAAAATTTGAAATATTTCAATTGGAACTGCATGTCAGGGCTTGTGAAGGAAATACGAATTATACAGAATATTTTCTAATTTAAATTCAATTAAAAAAAATCTTTTTCTATAGTTTTAATTTATTAGACAGCTCATTATAATTTAGAATAGTTAAAAGTTCCTCATAAAAAGAGAGTATAGGTTTCCTTTTAAAAACTAGTTCAATGCAATGAAAAAAAAATCAGAGGATTTTTCGCGATATACAAGCACTTTGTTTAAAATTTTCACGTTTCAACTAGAAAAATAATATGACTAAAGCGTCTAAGAACATTAAATATTAATATGTTTTTTAAAATTCATTTACAAAATAAGCGATAATTTCTAGAAACAAGTATCTTATAATGGCGATTGAATTTGTAGACTCAATGTAAATTTCTTTCTTCCTTTCTTGTTAAGTATCTAAATTCAATAGGCGATTGAAAGCGCATTTGTTCTTCTGTAATTTTCACTTTAAAAAAAAGCTCCAAGTTTGAGGTGGAGGAGAGATGGTGGAAGTTGGAGGTGAGTAGGGAAAATATTTTATGGGAGAAGACGAGGAGAAGTGAGTGTGGGCGAAATGGTCAATGGGAAGGAACAGGGTGACATTGTAGGCGGAAGCCAAGATCTTTTTAGGGCTTCTGAAGTTTCCCTGACGGTTTCTCCAAACTCTTTTCCTCCTCTCGTGAGCGCCAGAAACCACTCAGTTTAGTCTTATCACCAAAACCGGAGTCCCTCTCCCCACCCTATCCTACCCCTTTCCTCCAACCCTACCTCGGCAAGCGAGAAGGAATGTGGATTATTGAAATTTTCACAAACAACTGCAGGGGGCCGAGCCCAAAGGCTTGTTACCTGATGAAGTTCCAAGCGTCTCACTAGGCGATGCGCCAGGGCTAATGAAAATTTCGCACTCAAGATTACTTACTTAATCACCGTCCCCCTTTTTTACACTGGAACTTACCTGGAAAGAGAAAAGAGAAAGAAAAAAAAAACTTTCAACTTCATTAGGAACTTTGAACTCATGCGTGAAATTGATTGCTGGTTGCAGCCATTAGTGCTAAAGTTGTTACATACAATCGTTAATAGTATAAAAATGGCACAAGAACATATAAATAAGAATTAGAATAAAAAATATAAACTAAGTTAGCAAATAAGAAAACTAGAATTTGGTTTTACAAGATAACTTCTTCCTCAACAGTGTTCCTCCTTCCCTCTTACTCTCATGCTCTCGTCTACGAATGATAAATGAAGGCTGAGTAGAGGGTGGTTGTATGTTATCACGGTCCAACAGTCGCAATCAATGCAAGGAGCGAATTCTCTAGGCTGAACACAAAGGCAAATATGCACTTTTAAATGGGGTACAAATACAAGAGGCAAAGAGAGGGAGGAGTGAGCAAGGTAGAAAGTTAAAAAAAAAGAAAAAAAGAAAGTGCAAGCAGAGTGAAAGGCGTGGGAAAACGGGCGAAGCAAAAATTTTCTAGACGACAAATTCCAAGCCATAGATTAGACTCAGGGCGAGCTACTGCATCCACTACGCATGCCCAGAGTCACAAACAACGCATTTCCATATTTAAGGGAATTTTCTTCTCTCCATTTTTTTTTTACCCAAGCTGGAAAGTTGGAAGGAGCTGTCGCCTTGCAAATGAGAAGATCACGTGATACCGAGAGGCTGGGAGATGGGGGGTGGGCGATGACGCTTACGAGCACCCCAGCAACGCAGCTATTGATTTTTACTCCCGCACTTCATTCTTCCAAATTACTTGGGAAAGTCTCTTGATAATGCACCTAATTAAATATGCAGTTCCCTGTGCACCATAACAAGTTATCAACATTATTTTGAGGACAAAAGAGTAGTGTGGGTGAACGGGTGGCTGCAGTTCACGGCCAAGCAGCGAATAAAAAAAAAGAAAGAAGAGGGGAACCGTCCTTCTACCTTTAAGAGAGATAATGGCGGAAGGCACCTCAGCCTTTGGGGGTGGCGGTGGGGATGGGACTAGGGTGGGGAGAAAAGTGGGCGATGAAGGAGGATGGGGTGGAAGAAAGGAGAAGAGAACGGCATTTGTGACTTTAATGGTCCACAGCGAGGGAGATCTCTCCTTCAAAGATACCGAAAAAGAAAACTGGCGGTGCTTAGGCCGTTAGCTAATTCTGGGCACACACTGATACTAAACATGAGGAGGAAAAATATCATTCTCATTTCCCAAAGACTTGTATCCTTTGAAAAATAGTCCAGGGAAATGAAATATTTATATCATATAAAGAAAGGTTCACGCGTTTGCAAAACCGTTGGGTTAAAAATCAACGTCTAAAAAAAAGTGAGAAATGCGGTTTCATATTAAAAAGTGATTTTGAAAGAAGTACGATATTAGAAATTTTTATTACATAAATTTTGCGAAGTACGAGTTTACGTATAATTCATTCGACATTGTTACGTATAATTCATTCGTATAATTACGTATAATTCATTCGACCACTTACGGCTTTATTTGAGTATGCGCTCTTTGATGAATATTATAGAAAAAAAATTTATTGAAAATTTGGATGTCCAAAGTCAAAAGCACTGTAAATTATAAGAAATCACATTATACGTAATGCTTAATCCACACAGGATAGGAAATCGTATTGATAAGTGACGGAGGAATGATTTTACTATGTTCTTCTCTCTGTCTCTTTCAAATTTTCAACATCCCTTGACATAGAAGATTGAAATTTCGTGCGTAGGTTGATATTAGCATGTCCTATTCCACTATTTAGTTTAGTTTGTATTGGCCTACTATAGTCGGAATTTTGAGGGTCGGAGCTGCAGGGATCCGTCCGGTCCGATTAAAAATTTCGAAGCTGTTGATCATAAAACAGTAGCACACAATTATCAAATCACCATTTTTTTTTATTATGTTCTGCTATTTAAGGTAAACCATTTCCCCCTAGGAATCCCACACAGAGCTAGAAGAAGGCAGCCATCAACAGCGACGTATGCTTTACAGCTATATATAAGAGCGAAATTTGGTATGTACATTCCTCTAGGCAAGATCTACATTATAATGAAGTTTGGACCGGATTGTCTCAATGGTGTTGGAGTTATGAGAGTCGGTCGTAGCAGAGGATAGCTATCGCGTAATCTTTATAAACAATTAACATTTGCCAGGTTCTATCGGAAATGATGAGAAACTAAAGCGGAGATAAAAAGGGGTAAAATGGATGAAAAGGATCGAAAATGGGAGAGATTTTTAACCCTCACTTTTTAGACCCCAATTTTCACCCCACAGTTTTTAGACACCAATTTTTATCTCCACTTTAAGCCCATTTCTTAACTCCCAGTTGTACTCTCACTTTTACTTTTCTTTTGGCCCTCTCTCCCTTTACTCCGCGTCTAAAAATTAAGAGAACCAATTTCCTGGAAGTCAGGGCTTCCGCTACTTCCCTATGCCTTCCATTTCTTGTTTTCAAAACATAGAGCACATTTTCTAACTCTACTAATAACTTCTATGAAGTCATTACTCTGTTTTATTAAAAGTATTGACGTTAGTCAAATAATCTTCCAATATCAAGAGAATAAAATGTATAATGGTTCTTTCAATCATTAAAATATAAAATAAGATTTCATTTAAGGTAAGAGTCACAGCAAAAAATTGAAATTTTTGGGGGGAAAAAAATCGAAAAAAAATTTTTCCTAATTTGAAACTTCAAAGTGTGACTCTTACATTAAGATTTCAAAGACTAAAATACGAACATTCCATTAACTCTATGCCTTTAATTAATTACTTTATTAATTCTATCTTCCATTACACACTGCTCTACAAAGAAAATGCAACATCATAAACATTTTCTAAGAGGATCATACGAATTTTAGAGAAAACATATTTTCATATATTTTTCCATTTCCTGGTAAATGATTTCATTGGAAAATGAGTAAGATTAGGATGAGTTTGAGAGTTTTCCTAGGGCACGAAAATTAATATTCCTTCCACTGAGAAGAGATTTGAAAGTCAAACACGGAGACAATAACGTGTTTACGCAATTGAAATGAAAGCAGATAATAGCAAGTCTAAACAATCGAACTAAAGAAAAGGTGTTGTTATCTTTCAATTGGGTTCTTATTAAACATATCTCTCAGTTGATTATTAAAATGTTTGCATGAAGTAATGCATGAAAAAGGAAAGCAATTAAGGGTAAGCTACGCAATGTAAAAGGAAATCCATTCCATACTTAAATGGCATTGTGCGGGTATTGACGACGTCGACGACAATTTCTTCAAACGTATGACTTTCCTCGAAGTTTAATTACAGGGTTAATTAGTGTTAATATTTTTATGATGTTGCGGCAGAAACTGAATGGGATGTTTAACAATCGTTAATCAAATTTGGAGAGGCTTGTCTGAAAAACGAAAGGCGAACGTCACAAAGTACAGAACGATGCATGCAACGTCAACCCGTAGCTGCCTCACAATTCACAGCTGGCGATATTTTGAAGAATGTAGAGGGAGTATTGGATGCTCCTAGTTGATATTGATATATTTGTCATAGATTAGTGGAGGTAGCTTGCAGGCAAGGCAACCTTTGTGAATATTGCACCAATACCGAACCATCGTCATGCACTCTTGGAATGGTGTCGCATTAGACATATACTGCCTGACGAATACTTTACTCCGGTGTTCAGAGACGAATCTCGCTTTTGTCTCAGCAATGATTTTCACCGAGCACGAGTCTGGAGGCGATTGATGCAATAAGGAGCCCTCTTCTACCATTTTAGTGCGCCTTATAGCTCGTCAACCACATAGTCGTGATTTGGGTTGATATCAACTACAACAGCGCTTCCAGTACGCAAAATATTAACTTTCACAGCAAAGCAATATGTTGATATGGTTCTGCAAGCCGTTAAATTACTCTAAATTCAAGAAATACCGAAGCATTTTTCAGGAAGACAGCGCAAGAATACACACAGCAAAATTTAGCAGGAATGCGTTGCTTTGTGTCCCGGTGATTGCTTGGTCAGCACAATCTCTCTAATTGAGAATCTGTGGATATTGTGGAACATGATTTACATGTCCAATTTATGCTCTTCAATGAAATAAAAATGACTTTGGTGAATATCACAAGGACCCAATATTCCAGGATAGTATTCAGTATCTCATCTATTGGCTTACTAAAAAATCCCTGTATATTACCATTGAGATGGTTAATTGTTTGATATTAAATCATTTTTCAGAACATACTTCTCTATCTATGTGCCAAGTTTTGTCTTATTTAAAGCATTTTTTTCATATGATACCTTTTCTGTATTGAGTATTCCTCTTACGCATATTTACATATCTTGATGCATAACGGTTAAGGTTAATTCCCTCATTTAATGTTTCCGATTTCTTAACGACAGTATATATGCATTTGTCATAAAATAACAATTAACACAGAGTTTGAATTTAAAAAAAAGAGATCCTGGTATTTAAGTAATTTATCACTGCATATGGATCGGATTTAATTCCTCGCCTCGCAAACTAAGATTCCTTTACGCATTCCTGAAGCCGTTGTTGGAAATAAATTACCACATGATAAGTGTCGTGTTTCCTAAATAAACTCGGCGATAACAGTTAATGAAAAGGCAATCGCTACTTTTCCTATGTTCGTATTGTTCTTGGGCTCACAACTCATAGGCGCCGAATGTCAATAAACGGCGCTCGTTCCGCGAATAAAACTTTCGCCCTCTCCCATTCATTTCTATGCGCAAGCCAAGAGACTCGGCCCTGGTTGGCATCTTCGCACACACGCACAACATACGCTAATTCCCGTCATAAAGCATAAATTTTCACTCCCAGTCGCTCGCCGCCTAGATTACACGTCAAGATGAAGTAGTGCGTCACAACATCTGATATACAGCCGACTAATTACAATAATCTTCGAAAGAAAAGTCCCCATAGTTTGCCCGTGAGATTAACTCCAGCGGCATCGATGATATGTGGCATCGCACCGGTAACATTTTCTTCTTCCACCTTTCTTTTCTTCGGTTTCCGTAACGTCTTAACACCGGTTCCTCCATTACACTTGATTTCTACGGGGAGGGGCCCAGCAGCCAGTGAAACGTAAGATAAACAGCTTTTCTTGACTGAAGCGAAAACGACCCCGGACGCGAATCGTAAAACTTCTCTCTTTGCCGCTTTTTGCTTCGCTGATTCCGATAAATTGTTCTGCATGAGTAATGAACATCAGCGCAAAGTCAAAATAAAAAGAACTAAAATGAATTTGGCCAGAAGATCAATAAATAATTTTTGAATGATCTTATACTAGGCGCGCTAATTGCTTGGCAAAGTGCAGTTAAAAGCAACTTTCAACCTTCTTGATGCCAAGAGGAAACTCTCCGAATTAAGGGAAAATAATTAACATTCTATTGATTTTACCTGAAATTATTTAAATAAATCAACATACTACTTTATGAATAAGAAAATAACTTATTATGGAAATCAGAAAGCAATATTTGCTGATTGATCTAAGACAGAAACACTGTGTGAATAAGACAGCACGATTAAGAAAGGTAAGATTTGGGATGGGGGCAGAAGTGCGTACAGGATGTTGCAGTTAACTACAGGGCAGTATAACAGGAAGCCTACCCGCTCGATTGCAGGGGTCGGCTCGACATGATAATTGGGTAATCTACAATATTATACAATAATGTTGGGGAAAATTTTTAGACTAATATTATTTTTCTACATTCAATTTATTTTCTTCAGGCCACCTTCATCTCCCTCCATTCTGCCAATCGACCGAGCCGGCCCCTGCAATCGAACGGGTAGGCTTCCCGTTATACTGCCCTGCAGTTATCTGCAACACCCTGTACATGGCTGGACCAAATGAAACCCCTAAAATTGCAATAAAAACTAAAAAATTGTTTAGGACTATGTTGAAAATATTATTATCATTAACGTAGAGAATGCTTGGCATAGATGGCGGCAGAGTAACACATTCTAAAGATGTTGCATTTTAAAGATGGCCATCTCACTTGAGACAAGCACCAAAGAGGAACATTCGTCATTCATTTTGTGAATAGTGAAAATATGTAATTCATCGACGAAGAACGTTTCAGTGCAGTGATGCATGTCTGTCACTGAAGCAAGTATACGAGCGAAATAGGAAATTCAAGAAACGATTCCCGAACACCGAACTGTGACGTCTAAGTCCATTGAGCCTAAAAACGGACAATGGGACATTATTCCTCTTTGGTACAGATATAATGCAAATAACACGCTGTGCTGTCTGGAAGAGTCCACGAATATCATCGTGCACTTATGTTTGGTAGTCAGACTTTTTGAACATTTGAATAATGGTAAAATAATTTTTTAACTCTCATGGAATTATAGCTACTTTCTTTGGCGGTGGAATTTCAATGGCGAAATATAAACTAAAAAATGATTTATAATGGACTAAAATGAATGAATACGAACTGTCTCGTTTCGTAAATAATTCAATACAGTATTATTTCGAAATAAATTGAATAGCATTTCAAAAACACAGCATATGCACCACCAGTACAAAATTTTTTGAGGTCAGTTGAAGGTAAAACTGAAGGTTTCTCCGGTATAAACCGAAGAAAATAGGATATCAACGACCAAACCAAAAATCAGATTCCCAACAGTTGGAAAAAACGAAGAATAAAATAATAAGTAAACATAAATAAAGAGAAATAAATCTTACTCACAATGTGGAAATAACACTATCATAAACTTCAAGACCGAATAGAAGAAGATATCACATTTATAAAAGGAGTATAAAGTATGTCAGAAGGTTGAACACCGTCATAAATGCCAAAGGTTTCATCGCAAAAAAAAAACCACTTGTTCCTTTGTTCTGAATAGAAGCGTCCGAATATTAGGTAAGACAGTGGGCGTTTATTCAACGTTTTTCATCTTCATTTCAATGTTTATCCTGGCAATAGTATGACGGAAAAAATAAATTTTGCAAAACTTGGCGCTTTATTGATCATAGTTTCGAAGAAGCCTTTTGCTATGTTCGTTTCGTTATTTATGATTCTTTAATTAGATGGTTTGTAAAAATGAAAATATCGTGCCTGATTTTGAAATGAGCGATATATTTGAAACAAATGAAGTAGTAAATGATGATATTTGTTTATGCTCCTATTCTGTCATTGGTTGAGTTAATTTATTCTTCATTTCATTATGAAAATAGACAACAAATAAAAGTTTTTTCCTTTCAATATTTGATACGTCAATTTTAATTACTATTAGCGCACCGCAATGAACAACAAATAAAGCTCGAACAGAAAAGAAAAACGTAATCTATTTATTTAAATCTTTTACTAAATGTCGGGGAATCAAATCAAAAATTCATTTCAGCTAGCAACTTCGCTTAGAATAATTGTGCAGAAATGTAGATAAATAAAAAGGAATAAAAAACAAATTCGCATATTTACGACGTCATTAGGTTGCACGAAGTTCCGTTATTCTGTCACAAGTAAACAAACTTCTTGGGAACGATTCAAAACGACGTATTTAAATCCGAAAACAGCTTTAACAGGATTTAAAATTTGTTTGTGTTTCCATAGTACGAAAAAGCGAACTTAATAGAGTCCAAAAAAAAAAAAAAATTAAAAAAAAGAAACTGGCTAGCAGAAAGTTCAAGCGTTTCAAGTCAACAAAAACTCAGTCTACAAAGCTGAGAAGAAAAAAAATGAAACAAGGTAAAGGAAAAATTATCTGGCGGAAAAAACTATCTCTACAAAGTGTATACTGCAATCCAATTTTTAAGGGAAAAAACTTTTGAAAGTTATTTTTTAAATAATAAAGAAGAAGGAGGCGAGAAGGATGTGCTTTCCTGATTTTTTTTTTTTTGTAAATTGTAGTTGATCGCATTTGACTTTTTATTTATTTTTATTATAAACGGAAATAAAAATTACATTTTTCGCTCGTGATTTATTTTATATTACGTACACACATATACACATATCCAATGAAATAAAGTCATTAGGGAATTTTTTTTAATCCGTGATAGCTATTAACTACCAGTCTCTCTCTCTCTCTCTCTCTCTCTCTCTTCCTCTCTCTTTTTTTTGAGTGTTTTTTTTAATGCCCTGGGATTTCCAAGTCGTTAAAGCTTATCATCATGCTTCCACATTAAAAATTCTAGACAGTAAATTTTCCAAATGGCGTTTGGTGAGATTTGTTGATCAACCGTTTAAACTTTCGATCCGCCACGAATAACATCTGCTGCCCAGTGGATGCAGATGAAATTTCGGGAAGGGCGCCTTAAAGGGAGGTAGGGAGGAAGAGGGAAGGGAGAAAAAAAGAAAATGATTGGACGAACCACAAAAGGCGTAGGAGTGCCTCGACTATCAATGGCGGTGGAAAACGATCCCGGCGACTTGACTGAAGGGAAAAAGACAACCGCGATCAAACTGCCAGCCCAGCCGCCCACCAAAACGAACGAAAGATTTTCTTGCCAAAACACATAAATTCTCGCAAATAGCGAGACAGTTTGTGTGAGCGTGCTGCACTTCAATCGAATTCTTTACCCTTCTGGTTCAAAAAGAGGGAAAAGTAAAGCAACTGATCAAAGTGGAGAGTCAACCCTTTAGGTAGTCAGCAATGCGGAGAGCCAGGTGCCTCTTCCTCCCCCCCACTTCTCCAACCTTTTGAAAAGCGCTACCCATGAATAAAACAATAGGGCGTTGGACTGTGTCAGTCAACGTTTACGGAGGGTCGTTGCACCTCTTTGACACTTCGCGAGAGCGTTAATCCATGAACTTTAAATCTACTCCAAAGATCAAATCGAAAACGCCGGAACAACTATCGACAACGACGACGAACCGACGAACGCGTTGGCGTGCCGGAATTTTTTACCTCCTTTCTTTCCTTCTCTCTCTCTCTCTCTCTCTCTCCTATTGCGGAGAAGAAAATAACATGGTTTCCCCGGCTCAATAATTCATTTTAAAGAAAAACGTCACGTTCCAATAAGCGTTCTTATCCGTTTCAACTCTTAAAAACCATTTAAACACGAGTGGATATTGAGAAAGCAAAGCTTTTTTACATTCGAGAAAGGGACGTATAGGCTATTCCACTCCAGTTACAGCGTTTGCGCTACAGTATCAGCCACTTAACTCCTCAAAAATATAATTCTATAAACAAAATGTGGATTTAAAATTGCGTAAAATTTATATTGTCGCGTAAGCCTATTATTAGCTATGGTCGTTTTTAAAATTATTAATATTTAATGCTCTATTCTGCACATTTATATTACAGCAAAATGACAATGTTATAGCAACACAAGCAAGCACCATATGTTGCACATTGGAGAAAATTCAACATTCCTTAAAAATATTATTAGAAAATAGCGTAAGTTATCTATAAATATAAAATCGGTTTTCTGTTTGTATGGAGGTGTGGTGTTGTTCCCAGCGTTTTGATTGTTTAAAATTCAACAACGATTAGTTATAATTCGACTCGCTAGATGCCGGTAGAAGCGCTGTCTCATTAAAGCACTATATTGAACACTTCAGAGGCACATTCCCCTCCAACTTTTGTCAAAAAGGAAGTGATCAATCTGTAAGTTTGAATTTACTGCAAAACAAGAAGCAATCATCATATGAAATAGCAATCAAAATGGCTTCCTGCAACAATGATTGTCCATACATTCTTTATATAGTGCTTTATGTCTCATAGAGAAAGTTTCAGCACTTATGTTCAGGTATTTTTCTTATAATAACAATCAATGGTTATTCGCTTTTGTTACTGAATTTCATAAGGAAAGTTACTACTTATCGATTCTGATGAAGACTCCTTGCTGAAAAACAATGGTCCATGCTAAAATGTCTGAAGTATCTAGAGATGAAAACAAGAAATTAAACCTCCCTCCGAGGAAAGTATAGGAAAATAACGGAAGCCCTGAGATCATACATTTTTACCCTTTTATCTCACTTTTTAACCTCCCCTCCCTAAGTTTTTAAATCGAAAAATTGATTTTCTCGAACTTAATATTTAGAAAGTGTGAAATAGCTCTATATTCTTTCGTTTCTCTTCACATTCCATCGAATGATATTTCACATACCATATGTTGCCATAGTTCTAAAGACCAAGTAACTGCCACCTCCACAAATCCCACCCCATCGGAACAATTTGGCCCAAACTTCGTAGTAATGGAGATCTTGCTTAGAGGAATCTGCATACCGAATTTCACTCCTTTATATGCATAAATACACGTAGACCTTTTGATCCCCTCTAACTTCTACCCCCGAAACTCCGACCCCAGTGGGCTATTCAAAACCAAACTAAATAGTGAAAGTGCACATGTCCACTAAATAGTACAGACGGTCATTTCAACCTTTTACCTCAAAAATGCGGAAATTATGAAGGGGACGGACGGACGGACAGACAGACGGACATTGTGAAACCATTAAGTAGCTTTATTCTTCCGTTACTTAATAATGAAGAACGAAAAGTAGTCCCGGGACTAAATAACACTGTCGACTAAGCAGAAACTACAGACAATTGAATCGATTAAGGGCTGCTGCAAGACGGGCCTGCTGAAACTCCTCAACAAGCAGAGAAACAGCAGAGAGCTGCTGCAAGATCTGAAGAATCTTCAGAACAAACGCAAATACGTCTCGAGCAAAATAGAAGAACTACAGCCACAACCAGGGTTGAAGAAATGTCAGATCAAACTAAAACTCGACGTGAGCAAAAGAGATAACGAGCTACTGTAGCAAGATTGAAATAAACACCAGATCAAAATCAATCTCGACGTCAGCGAGAATTGTTGGAGTGGATCAACCACTGAGAGCATTTTAAAAGAATTCTTTTCGACTTTTAATATGAATTTTACTCTTTTAATTCTAAGCCTTTTTCATTTGTTCATTTCTTTTTTTGTATATTCACATCAGATATTGCAAAATTCATCAAACAAAGAGCCTGAGCGACGCCTGTGCTTCTATATCAGTTTTTCTGGGAAACTCTTATTTTTCCCTTCAAGTCCCTTCACTCACATATATTTTTTCTAATTTTTAATATCTGAAAGAATGTTTTTGAACAGTGTCTAATAGCGTTCCTGTACTAATAGAGGATTGCGACAATTGCAAATGCAGGCGCCATCTTGTACCGGCTGGTGGCCTTCACTTGTATAAGCTGAAGGATGGTAAAAAGATTTTTGTAAGTCAGTGTAAAGCTCAGTCAGACGGACAAACAGTTGGATTAGCTTATTTTTCCTAGAATTATTTTTGAATCGTAATAGAATCTTCTCAAGTATTAGCTAACTAGCTGTTGCCCGTGACTTCATCCGCGTTAAAGTCGAAATAGATACAATCGCCTGCAAGTATAGATTTCTTAATTCCCGAGATTTCGTGATTAGTCTGTGTGGGGGTTTTCCCTTTTATAATAAGACACTGCCCCAAATAAATCGAGATCAGGAAGGAAAAATTAAATTACGACTATATTTTATGGTTGAATAGAATTAATGTGAAGGCCAAAAAATTATGAAAAAGTTTCAGTACTGGCCTGCCACTCCCTAAGAGTGAAGGCATATGTGTTCGTTTCAGAAACTCAATTTTTTTTTTGCTGAAATCGACTTATAAACTCATGATTCGAATAGATATGTTGAAATTTTGAAAAAAAAATTCCCATCTGTACGTATGTATGTGACCAATTTTGTGCAGCTAACTCCTCTGAAACCGCAAATAGCAGAACCAAACAAAAACTATATATACTAAGAGGGTACCCTAAATTGTGCCTTAGTCTGTATTTTATGTCAATTGGGTAAGCTTTTTTCGAGATATTAATTTTTTTGGCAGCGTTCAAACCAAACATAACATTTGTTCATAATATTTTATTGCAAAGAAGAAGCTAAAGCCCTGATGCCCATATTTTTGCTTCTTCTATCATCCATCCATTTCTTTGGCTTGGCCAACACTGATATTTTTTTTGCAAATTTATCCAATCTAGGTACTATATATTTCTTAACAATTTTAAGTTTCACTTTATGGCAATCTGGAAGCTTTATTTTTCTTGTTTTTTGCATTAGTGTATGAACAATTCTTTCTTTAATTGCATCCACCTGTAAGTTTTCCTCATTCATCCTAATCACATTTTCTGAGACTAAAATTAATTCAAAAACTTCTTTGGTTTGGAAAAAAGCGCGAGTAAAGCACATCCATGGCATTGATTAGCATTGATCGCATGGCAAAACTGGGCAAAACATGCGACCAGAAATCACCTAAAATCATTTAGCCAATCTCAGCGTATTTCAAGGTTTTTGCAATTGTCTATTAGTACAGAAACTCTAGCATGTGGTAATTTTCCATTAAACGAATCAATGGATTTTTCGTTCCTCTCTGCAAGTTAAAATCGAAAAAAGGTTTAGGCGCGTAGATTAATATGAGAGTAAATCAGAAAATAAGGTTTCCCACTCATTGATGTTTTTAAAAATAGTTGAACACTTCAAGTAATAGCCATCTTACTGTTTTCAAGACAGTATTCTCTCTTGAGGCATTTGCCTATGCAGGAGATTCATGAATAAAGTCCCTGACAAAGCCTGTTTTGCACTTCATACTTTGCATCATCCCACATGCCATGAACATGATTTCCGTCTTTGAAAAAGAGATGGAAAGCTGAAAGCGCTGCCCTTATAACCCAGAAAACCGTTTAACTCCTCAAAAGGCTTCTTTTATCCACTTGCACAATATAGTAGATTGCCTCGATCAGGAAAAGTTTCGATTCAATCTAGTTGGCAAGATCGAAAGTACTACAGTGCAATGTATGGTTATAGGATATATCATATGGTTCATCATTTATGAAGATGTATGAAATTTTAAGCAATTTCTTTTATAAATCAATTACCGCAATGTATGAAACATCAATAACATCCAAAACTTTTCTAAGATATAAATAATCTCTATTAAATAAATACTAAAAAGTGAAATTATGGTATTTTATAAATATAGGGAACTTGATTTATATTTAAAAAATCAGAAGTACTAAGATTGTTACTTTTGGGATGCACCAATTTCGTGAGTGAGGATAGAAAGAGTAAAGTAATTTTTTAAAATTACATATATAATAATTTTTCTTGCCATAATTCACTATACAACAAGGTACGTATAGTGCATTGAGTAATGAGGAGAGGGGGAAGATATTGGCATTTAAAGATCCAGAAGTCAGTATCAACAAGATTGCTGAGAAGCTAAAGCGTTCAAGGCATGTTGTGAAGAATTTTCTCGACAATCCAGAAGGATATGCAACAATTAACCATAAGGGAGTGAAGAAGAAACTTACACAATGGAAACGAAGGCAGATTCGTAGAGCAGCTTCCAACAGTACCAAGAGCGTAAAACAAATAAGACATGAATGTGGACTAGAGCATGTGTCAGTAACAGTTGTTTGGAGAGCCATGAATGCAAGTCAACAAATTACTCGATCAAAAATGACTCCTTGTCCAAGCTTGAAGCCAAAGGCTAAGGAACCTTTGCTAAGGAACCTTTGCTAAGGAACACATAAGATTGAACACTAATTGGCAACAAGTAATTTTCTCAGACGAAAAAAAGTTGAACATGGACGGACCCGATGGTTTGCACATTATTGGAGAGATCTTAGAAAGGCGTCCCGCTATTTTTCAAAGCGTAATTTTGGAGGAGGCAAATTAATGATCTGGATTGGATTCAGTACGTTTGGAAAGACTACCCTAGCATTTATTACAAGTAAGACTAATCGCCAAAGTGATCAAAAAGTTCTTCAGGCTCATCTTTTTTCTAAAATAAAACGTTTCCTAATGTGCAGCATGTCTTTCAACAGGATAACGCCTCGATTCATGTGAGCCGCAATACAAACGCATGGCTGTAGAAGAACAACACCACCATCATGAACTGGTCAGCATGCACCTCAGATTTGAATCCTATTTAGAATCTTTGGGGCATGATACTAAAGGTTTATGCAGATGCCAAGCTCTACACTTCAGTGGATGAACTAAAAATCAGCATCACGAAGGCATGGGATGAAGTTTCAGTTAACACCGTCTTAAATAAATTTCAGATATAAAGTAATAAAATTACTTAACCATGTCCTATACAATGTATTGCACTGTGTACTGACTAGGAATCATCTCACTGTTATAGCACTTCGGTAATTAAATAGAGATAAAATACACAAATTCGATAAAATACAAGAACTAAAATATCTCTTGCGTCTGACGTTCTCCCCTATTAAAATATAAGCGAAAATTTTTTTATTGTTTTCGTTTTCTAGTGTGTACTTTCTTCACATTCTAACAGGCGACAAAAGATCTAAGGCCGACGTATGTAATGCTGTTTTGTTGATTGCGCACTATGTTTGATCTTACGACTTCCAAGTTGTCGCTTATCGATTTTTACTTACATTACGAGGCATTTCCCATATTTTTTCTATTCTCTGTGCTTGATCGCTTCGCCTCATACAGAGAATAAGCATCTTAAGTCTTTTCATGAACTTTAATTAAATGTTTACAAATTCAAGAAACATTATAATTCATATCTAGACTTAAATCGAGACCGTCTTATATAAATCAAAATTCTATAATTCGCTTTCATTTTATAGTTAATGTTTGGATATCATGGAGTAAAATCCTAGAAATATTTCAAGTTTGATTTAAGATTGGATCTTGCTAAAACCTGTCGTGCAACTGAAATATTTTCCATTGATTTTACAGACCAGTTGATTTCTTTTATATAGCAAAAAAAAATTGGATTAGTTTTATTTAAACTTGATTTAATTTGGATACGTTCAATATGTTATTTAATATCTATAGTAATATTGATGGATATTCGATAGGTAAAAGGAAATTTTTGACTTCGGTGTTCGTATAATCATTTACATTACTCGTGAATCGGATGAAGCATATTGTGATCATGAACACGTTAAATATTCCCAAGTGTAAAACACATAACGAGCGGCTTGTTGTCATTACAAAAGATCAATTATTGTAATTAATTGATTTTTCCCGTGTATTGCTTGGTATACTGCTGATCAATAGCTCACTAATGATGTGATGCAACAAATTTATATGAATTTCATGAAAATCATGCGAAGAATGAAAAACCTAAGCGGCTTAAAACACTTAGACATTCGCTTTTGTCATTTGAAGAAAAAAAAAAAAAAAGGTAAAAAAAAAAAAAAAAAACCTTTCCGCTACCGCTGGATATTTGCTTAATAATAAGCCGGAAAAAAAGGAAACGCAAACACATCTTTTAATTAATAAGGTTGAAATAGTATGAAAAGAAACTCTTCATAAAAATACCCACCGTTTGAACAACTTTGGCTACCGTTAGATAAATACGGAAAGAAAAGTTAGTCTTCTTTAAGTATCATTTAAAAAAATATCTGGAAACTCAGAAAGGCACAAAACACGAAAGAAAATTCATTAGTTAATAGAAACATTCACAAGAAGTTGTGAAATGGTAGAAAGAAGAGGGGTGAAAAAAACCTGAAAGTAGAAAAAAGGAGAAGGAAAAGCACACAGGAAAGATTAGTTAATGCAGTTCTACATTAAAGTTGCTCAGCGAAATGAGAAGGCTTAAAGGTTCACGTTTTCTACATTGTATAATAACAAATTATTGAGATAATCTAATCAACTCCATCGAAACAAAATGGTTCATGAAACATAATTTTATAAACAAGATTAAAATAGGGTGCTTCTTAATTAGGGAAACTTATAATCTTAACTCTTAATAATAAAATTGAACGGTCTCTTTTTTTAAGAGCATGAATAAATTATTTAAGATCAGCAAGGATATAGCGTTTCATGCCATTGTTAAGAAAGAAGTTCAATTAACACTGATACATTAAATATATTTAAGAGGTACTGAGCGACAGAACTTCGCAATAAAATGAAGATAAAGGCAAAAGAAAGCAGAAGTTAAAGAAAAAAATATAAAATATAATCTAAAATTTTACGATTGATTTTAAGTAAAAACGTAGAGCATGGCTTAATAAAGCGAATCATAAAGTCCATTATTACTCTCGAAATTTAATTGCAATGGAGATGATTATTCGTGTAAAAGTGCGAAAATGAATAGAATAAATTGTCTCCATAAAATGATAAATTTACATCGAGAAAGCAATTTGTTGGGCAAGCGACCCTTTCTCTTTTGCCTGCAAACGGTGCTTTCGGGAGTGCAGCATGGAACAATTCGACGGCCCCCGCCCCTTTTCATAATTAAACATGGCACTTTGGTGTTGCTGTTGTGTAGTTGGCTGAAGTGCAGCCAATGAGTGAATGGGCTTCATAAAGTCTTCTCCCGAAAGCAGAAGCGCCTCATCACCGCTATCTACCGTGCATCAATTATTTCTACGGCAACCGTTGCGTAGAAGCAATTTCCGAAAAGTCTTCCAGACACTTACCACTTCTTAACACGCAATGCAAAGGAACGAGGCAGCATAAAACAGAAAATTGCAAAAGTTTAATAAAACAGTGGTTTTAACCATATGTTTAATAAGAGTTTTGGGGTGAAAAAATAAAACCTTCTTCCCACTTATTTTACTCCTTCCTCACGTTCTCAATTTAGCACTTCTTCCGCCACCTGTGACAACCACGGGCTCATCTTCTTCTTTTGCGTTCGATAGCAATTGGCGTTCCCAATGCCTTCGCCTACCTGTGTCCCATCATATCGTCGGTAATGACATTAACCACTGGCATAAATAACCACAGCCTGTGTCGAATCTGTTCTTTAACGGATCCATTGTGAAAGGCCACTTTATGCCAGACGCTTTTAATTGGACTCGGAATCAGTGGAGACGCCTTGCGAAAATGAAACCCGCATACAGATTGCAAATTATAACGGGCACCCGACATTTTGATGACATAATTTGATAGCTGAGGGGAGGGGGAAAGTTGGAGAGCGAGGGAGGGGAAACCATAGCGAAGCCGCCAGTCGAAATGAAAATAAAAAAATTACTTCGACTGGCTGGTTGAAACTGTACACAAGCGCATATTGAAGCCGTCAAAGAGTCGGTCGAAGGCTGTGAAGAGACAGATTCTGACGTCGCTCTCTCTCTTTCTCTATTTGGTGCCCTCCAGTGAAAAATAATAAATCAATTTCGCACAAATTGCTTTCCTAAATTTCCTTTTTTTCAACGTAAGAAAAAGGCATTTTAATAAAATTTTTTTGAAAAATGTCAACCCGAAAAAAACATTTTCCCGCAAATGCGTATTTTAAGTATTGGAAATGCTTGAGATAAGATTCAAAAATTAAACCAAAAATTTAAACGCTTATTAGATACTAACCAACAATAGCATTAGTATTCTTTTAAGCAAGTAAAATATTACCTTATAATTCGCCACAGTAATAATAACTTTTAAAAACCTATGGAATGGCCAAAAATAAAAAATAAAAAAAACAGCAAAGATTTGATCGCTAGTTTGTTTGTAAGCAACTTTTATCGTCCAAATAGCTGATCCAATTTCGACCAAATTTTAACATTTACGCGAGACCAATAAATTTTACATGTTACGTTTTGTTCATGACATTGGTTTTCGAGATTTCGCTCGGGTGTGCCTTAACATTCAGTCTCGTGGTTCACCACAGACATCCCTTAACGATGTTTAGTGTTGTTTGGTGAATACCAGTTAATCTGAAAGACAACTCTTAGAGCACTTCATATTCAGTAATCAAAAATTTCTCGAAATTTGGTTAAAATTAATAAACACCGAGGAATTTTTAAAAATTAGTTTCATTAGCTTGCGTTTTTTCTGTATCGTAATTTCTATATAAGTCATTATATTCTGAATTTAAAATCCATGCTAAAACTATCCAGAAAACTTAATCAGTACTAATCAATTGCCATGGACTCGAATGTATTCAAATAATCAAGAACAATTAAAATAGTCGATAGTTTATCTTTCTCCTAAGGAATTCATCTTTCCTAGCAGATTTATAATGATGCCTGAAGCCAGACATAATTCTAAAAGTGTGCTGATGAGAGCACTAATAAAAATCCCCATAACTCAATATGTCGCCACCAAAAGGTGGACTCATCAGCTGACACATGAGCGGCTTAGCAACATCAGCAGTGACCAAAATCAGCATGACGGTATACGAAAGCGGAAAGTTACGGGAACGGAACAATGTCATAAACCCGTAGTTTACAACACAGATCCGTCAAAAGCAGCATACTACACAGTACAATTAGAGCAAGTTGCGGAATCTACTATAAGCACCAAGCCGAAAACTCCATGATCTAGTTTGCAGATATTGGGTTGCTATCTATGAACCAAAGATCACTACTCTCAATGGGAATAGCGTCTTGCCTGGTGCGAGGGAAGACTTTGTGCTGGTCAATGCATTAATGGAATGAGGTGATACGGAACAAAGAGTCACACTGCATCCTTTTCTGTTTCAGATGGTCGAAATTGTATGTAGCTTAAGATACGCTGAAGTTTGGAAATGGTTGGGTGATGGCCTAGTGTTATGTTCTAAACGGTTGTAATTGAATAAACCCCAAACGCTCTCTGGCCATGCTGAACGATTATGCCCTTCTTACACAGTTTGATGAAGGAACATTTGTATATCAGCAACATAATGAACCTTGCCACAAGTCCGGAGCTGTGACCGCCTGGTTTGAAGACATGGACGTACAAGTAATGGATGGGCGACCTCAACTAACAGAACATTTCTGGGCTAATTAGAATGTGAAGCACATAGAAAGATGTCTAGAAAAATGCCATTAACTGATGGAGGGCATGGAAAACAACAGGATCTCTGGTATCAGTTATAACGTAAATAAAGAAGGCGGTCATTGCCACAGGTGTCACGTTTCAAAGGATCATTCAGTGTAGTTTTCTTAAGTCCTTAGTCCCTTAATTTTGAAAGACGATAACAACAAAAATTACATATCTTTAGCAAAACCTACCTAATTTCATTTATTCCTCCAAAAATAGTGATTTTTCCCTAATTAACAAATTTTCAATACCCCTGAATAAATGCCATAAAAATTTATAAATGCACGAGCATGCTAAAATGACAAATGGAGCCTTACAGTGTTAGCTTTGTATTTAAAAATAATTAACATGCTTCTGTGTATATTTATGACCATGCTTACGATTTTAATATGCTAATGTTCAATATTTCAGCTTCGTTTTCTGACCCAATAGATTATTCGCTATAAATTGTTGACAAACAATTCCAACTCGTTTTAAAACTTAATAATGATTATATTTACGCATGGATTACATTAAATCAGCACTTGTTATCTTTTCATTAAAAGAGGAGAACAAACCAATAACATTCTACCATTCGAGAATAATCGTAAGTTAATATAGCAAAACTTTTAAAAAAATTCAAGTGTGAATATAAACATTTTAAATTGTACTTTATTTAATTCGAAAATTAACGCGAAAGAGTAAGCCTTAATGAGTAAATTTACATGTTGACTGATAAGCTCACTCTTTGAAATATGTCCGGGCATTTCTCACTTGATTAACCAAATGAGGGCTATCGTCGAAGCTATTATAGCAATCGACTATGATAAGCGGAAATACTCAAGCAGAGATTATTACGGTTGTTAATATACACTAGAAAATAATATTTTGGTTTCTAGTCGTATTGTGAACAATGCTTTATTTGTTTCAATTAAAACAATCATATTTTAAAGATGGTCAAAGATTTCGAATCTTAATAAGTAAACGATCAATTTCTTCTTATTGAAGCAAAGCTGTTTCTAATAACATTTCGTGGTCAGCTCAACAGGAAGAGTGAAGGCAGCAAAAGGGTGATGTATGGTTTCATCAAAGGCGTTGACAATTCTATTTCATAAGCATGCGGCCAGACTTTTATAGAATATTCGATCAGTTTTCTATGAGGCAAAAGCTACGTGAGCACAATCCACAAACTTTTCCCTCCAGACCGCAGCTGAACGCATTTCAACACCCAACAAACCAGGCGGATAGGCGCCCCCGTTGAACACCACCCGCCGGTGCAGATAAGCAACAACCGCGGCCTCCTCAATGGAATTTCCCAGCGGTGTCCGACCAATGTTATTAGTTAGCATCATTATGGTCACCACCGAATATAAATGGAAACTCGTGTGTGGCAGTTGAGAACAAACCTCTCGAAATTGTCAACGCTTTCTACCCCCTCCCCCTACAATTCAATCCTTCCAAGTAAGGTACAACACCATATAAGTGTGTTTAGATCACATTGGGTTGAATCGCTGGAGACCTCCACTTCAGCAGAGGCAATACCTTTTCCAAAGCAAAATCGATTTGAGGATACTAATGATTATTAAATTTTCTGTTAAAACATATTTTGATGAAAATATAAGTGTATATTTATTAAGACAAGTGCATGAGGAAATTAGATATCACTTTAGGGACGAGTATCTTAAATTACAAAAAGACACGTTATTTAGATAAGATATCATTGTTTTTATTTATTTTAATTCTAAACAATGTTATCAAATCTACAACAATGTTTAAGTTTATACATGCTAAATGCTAATATCAAAACTATTAACGCCAACTTAAGAACAATCTTCGAACAAAATTATTTTAAACTAATACAACAATCTATCCGACAAATACAAAGATTAACCATGGGATTCCCATCGATGGACGAATGCTACATATGAAAAAAAAATTTAAATCTATCTGTAAAACCACTATTAGAAAAAAAGTTTCATCATCAACATTTACATAAGATTGTGGATGACATATAAGCAAGCTTCCAAAAGAATACTAGATCAACAGAAGACATTTTCAACGCATTCGACCAATAACTAATACTCATCAAGAATAAAGATGATTTGTTCATACACCTAGATCTCTCCCTTTCAAAAGATAACAAAAATAAATTCAGTTATGCTATCTGCAGAAAGCCTAGTACAACGAAAGAAGTTATACAAAATAAATTTTGCAGTTATTTTTCTTCAACAACATGGCAACTTTTAAGATGATCTTATCCATAAATTTAAAAATACCTTTGAATGATTTAGAAAACGAAAAAGAAATACCTCTCTATAGAAACATTTGTATATCTAACAGCCCAACATGATCTTCAATACCTTAACACTTTACCAACGATCTATACATGTGCAACGACCAGTATCAGACAACAATTGCGCCTTATTCACATACTTACCTAAAATTTTCATAAACAGGTCTTAACATAGCATACAAAACTGAAAACTCCCTAAACAGTTGGAGTTACAAACCAACGTACCAGCATAGCCCCGCTCCTATACAAATCTGTATATTATTTGAATTGCAGATCATATAACTTCTATTACATAGGAATGACAAAATATTTCTATATCCGATCTAAGGAACGTATATGTGAGATTTTGTGGTTTAGTAAATGTATTCTAATCAGTGACGTAAGGTATATCGACAACTACTGGGAGACGTAATAAATCCGCTACATGCCTACAAACAACAATGAAATCGAGGTTAGAATTTTTGAGTAATGCAATCCACCGGATTTTAGATTTTCCTTCTGGGTAAATTGAAATAAGCACTGGTTCCTGTTTATCAACATGAACTATTGTTCTGGCATTTGTTCTAAATTCAGCTACGGATTTCGTTCTCCCTAAGTTGGCAGGTATGCATGATCTCGCAGTTTCCAGTGCAACAGTGCGCAAAGAAGAACAGAACCCGGAGCTGCTTAGTAATAAGAACAGCAAATAAGATAAGACTATGGATATCACTGTTCTACACGTAAAATGTCGCGGGCATGAAAACAGCTGATCTTGCAAAGTTTAGGGTGCTAAAAACAAAAATGAAATTTAAAAATGTTGATTTGTTCTCGTTTCCATGATAAAAGCCATATAAAACGTCGAGTATTTTCAAGAGAAGCCGAAGCGACACGAACTGAAGACAAAACTAGTGAAAAATATAGACTTTTAAACGTATTAAAACGTATTAGTTTTGCTTGCTAACCATATATGTTATTCCACGTTTACATTATTGCCAATATTATATAGCTTTATATGGGTCTATATATAAATATTAATTTGTCGATGCATTATGTACTTATTACTCAAAGCTGAAAAATGTAAACTTTCCGTTTGCATGAAAACTGGAGCCAATTGACAAATTTCATTGTTATATTTGAATTCAACATGTGAAATTCATTAAGAAATGGCACATTTCATTTCCGAAACTGAAAAAAGTTGAAAATTTGTACAATGGTGTATCCTAGAAACAACAGTAAATGATGATGATGAAATGTCAAAGCGAGTTGTTTTAAAAATACAAACTCCCTATATTATTGCTGATTTGATACACTTATCTTGATATACAACAATAGACTCAATATCGTTTCCTAACTTTAAATTTTTTTGTATTACTTCAAAACAGCTTTTTTATAACAAGGGACTTGAAACAGTTGGAAGCCTGACATGTTCAGCTGAAACAGATTTTAATGCTAATCATGGATCTCATGATGTTGCCAAGGTGTTGATCGCTCAAACTGATTTAGTTTTATCGAAGTTGGGCAGAACGGTTGTAGGAAGGTAATGCGAGTCCTCACAGTGGCAATGGTGCACGTAGGACATCAGAATACGTTTATCGTCACATTTGATGCCAAGCTCAGATTCGACAGCGGATGCCTTTCGTCGATATGTTCTGGCAATTTAATTTAGATAATTAAATTGTGAATTATTAACTGTCAATTTTGTTTTTAAGAGAATCTACGCTGCAGAAACTGTTAATATTAATTTGTTATGCAGAGATTCGCTTTGTATCTATGCAGCTTTGTTTCTTTGTGAGCTTAGGAAGCAAAACTGGATTCTCCGCGATATATTCTACTTCAAACAAAATAATTGTATTAAATAAAGCAACACTGTCGGCATTTTCCTGTAATCATGTCTGTTTTAGTTCTATAATGATATAATGTTTATTGAAGGTAACTTACATGCCGAGGGACTCGATCGTTTTCAAAGACCTGAAAGCAGCAACCCACCACTAATCTGTTCATATATGTCTAATTATTTCCTACTTAATTATTTCTTTTTATTTCTAAAGACTGGCCCTACTTTTACATCTTTGTTTTCTAAAAGCCTGTTCTTGTTCTCTCGGAAATTAATCCCTCCAGGAATAAGACAAGTAGTGGACTAATTAAGAAGAGTTCGTTTTCAATTTGAATTAAGGCTTACATACGTTTGGCCAAACTTTCACTAGCAGGGCAAAAAAAAATTGCTTTAGGGCTCGACAAACTTTTAACAACGCGGATATGCCGTCCTCGTAAAACCTATCGTCATTTGCTTATTGTGGAAGTTTTCTGGTGAAAGAAAAATCGCTTTCTCTCCCTTTCAACTCTCGAGTGTAATGCGGGAAAGTCGTCGCCAATAAAAAGAATTCCATGCTCGTTAGGTTTCGAATATCCTTTGCCGGTAATCGCCATCTGGATTTCATCGTTCAAACAAAATCTTTCTTGCACCGAAATGCCCTTTAATGGTAGCGGATGAGAATTCCTTTTCCTGCGCAATAGGTTGGGAGGAAACAGAATTTCGAAGTAAGCCTATTTCCGATTTGTTTCGTCGATTGATTTCCAATAGCATCTACACAATCCCCATTCGATGATAATAAATCATAAAATGGACCGGAATTGTGAAAATGAATGAATAAATAGATTTTTAATGAATCAAAGGCGAACTAAAGAGAAAACTAACAGCAGCTGAATCTCATTTAGATTTTGCAGCAATCAATATTTAAACCGTTTAGAACAAATTTTCCATGCTACTGTTATTAGAATAAAAATTTAAAGAATATTCAAAAACCTTTTTCCCTGGCTTTAATTTATGAAAAAGTCATATTAAGATTAGTCTAAGATTTGATAGAAAGTCTAAGAAAATAGAAAATTACGCGTATAATAAATGAAAGTGTGCAGTTAATGCAGATTAAAGAAATGCAACTGTATTAAAATAGATGCATTTTATCATATTCATCTAAATAGTTCAAGTTGGCAGTGTTGATGATGAAACAGGAATCAAAAGTTTGGAAACAATAATATGAAAGCATGAGGGCAAAATTTATTGGTCAAAAAAACAAGTCTCACCGTCACAGAATGTGATGAAAAACCAAAGAGCCAAAGGAGGAGAGCAGTGATATTCAAGAAAAAAATTGTTCGCTGGTTAAATAGCATGCGAACACCTGATGGTGGTTTTATGTCTAGACAGGACACGATTGTGCCAATTCAAATTTTATACAATTTATTTTCCGGTTTCGCATTCGAGATATCACTGATATGAATGTGAAAATTGAGTCATCATCAACACCACGATTGAAGAAGACCCTAAATATTCGAGAAAGTAACCTTGCCAAGATGCAAGTGATGCATATTCCAAATGTATGGGGACATGTCAATGTTCTTGCAACAGGAGCAGGATTAGCAATTTTGCAACTAAATTTAAAGTATACGATTGACTATCCCCCTCATTATTCAGCCACCTGTCAAAGCTTTTGCCTTAAGTCCAATATGCTGGTCGCAATGCATCTATTGTCTTGGTGCAGCCATATCTTGTTTATCTTTGTTCCATGCAAACCGGGAATATCACGGATAAATACGGTTAGAACATTAGTCTGATAGTACATGGCGTTGACTTTAGCCTTTGTCTCAACTCTGTGTAAAGTTAACTCGCCTTAATAAAGAAATAAAATACACTGACCTTAGGAATTTGTGGATGCTTGTATCAAAGAAAGAGAGGAAGGAAACTCCACTTGTCTACAAAAGAAGTTTAATATCTATCATACATGTATACATATTAAACTTCTTTTGTGGACAATTGGAGTTTCCTTCCTCTCTTTCTTTTAACTCGCCTTGTAGCGTATCCTGCCACGATCATGAAATCTTTTGAAAATGGTTCCTTGCATTCACGGTATCATTTTCTGAAGTTCTTAGACCCCCTTAGGCGGTAAAAAACGGCTCAGCTCTTGTAGTCGTTGTAGTCGTTTAAATAAACATACGCTTTATCTAGTGTAACCAACTATTTCTACTTTTCATCTGCCAGGTATCATGTTCATACAATTTACGGCAGGTGGTCCGTCGCTCTTGAACATGGCGCGGCAACAACTTATGAACGTGCCTCTTGGGTCGCTTCTCCAGTTGTAAATCACGGTTGATAATTGTGTTTACCGTGCACACAAATGTCCCTACCTTTTGTGCAATGGCCCGTTGTGTTGGTGGGTTATATTCGGTTTCGAGAACACGAATTTTCCGGACGACATCAGGAGTACGGCTAGTGGATTGTCTCGGATTGGCCTGCTTTTTACCATCAGGAATGGCGCCGCTTCTGGCTTTGCCAATGTTATTTAGTAAACTTGATACCTCTTTCTTGGAAACTACGAAGTCTCGCTTCTTGTATGCTTCCATAATTTTGGAAGTGCCTCTGATCACTAACCTGGCACTTAAACTTCCTCGAATCACTAAAAATTTCCAAAAAACGGACTGGAGAACTCTTGAACTCAGATCGAGATCCCATGAATCTCTCTGATTGGTCGACCTTCTTGGAAGTCATTAAATAAGGACGTTTTTTCTTTGTAATTTATCTCATTGGTTTTTATCTCTCTCCGTGTTTATTGTAATTTTTCCTATTGGTTCTAATACTATTTAAATATTGGTGTAAACTTATTGTCAATTCATGGTGCTCTCAAGAATTTGCTTCCTAAGGTAATCTGCACTATTACTAAGATTTTAAACGACTGCTGGAACTACGGCTACTACCCCGATGCCTGGAAAAACTCAGTCATCCTCTCTATACCTAAGCCTGGCCTTAATCCCGCTCTTCCTGTCAGCTACAGGCCCATCAGCTTATTGCCTACTCTTTCTAAGGTCTTTGAACGCTTAATCCTGAAGAGGTTCAATGACTTTTGCAAGTCAAATAATCTAATTCGCAAGGAGCAATTTGGCTTTCGTTCGAATCACTCCTGCCAGCTCCAGATTTGGAGGCTGGTTGAAGACTTGAGCAGTCCTCTCAATTATTCGATGTACGGCGGAATTGTTTTTCTCGATGTCCATAAAGCCTTCGGCCATGTAGGGCACGACGATCTCATCTTTAAAATGTTAAACTGTGGTTTCCCTGACGAGCTGATTGCCTTGGTTCGCTCCTTCATGTCGCATAGATCCTATCGTGTCAGGGTTGGTAACTCCTTGTCTGAACCCTGTTACGTCAACGCGGGTGTTCCTCAGGGTTCAGTCCTGGGCCCGGTGTTGTTCAATTTTTTCATTCACGACATACCGGAATTCGCAAAGTGTAATCTGTACTTGTTCGCTGATGATGCGGCCATCATGACTTGCGCGAGGAATCCCGCACACGTCATCAGTCGCTTACAAAAGGCTCTGCAACAGTGCGAAAAATGGTTGAAAAATGGAGGTTGAAGCTCAACGTTGACAAATGTAAAGCTGTGTTCATTACACGTAAACGCAGGAATCCTCCAGGGACCCTCGCCTTATATGGCAGAAATCTGGATTGGGTAAAGAGCTACCTGGGCATAAAGATTGACTCTAAGCTAAACTGGAATGACCATGTTCAATATGTTCTCAACAAGGCTAAAAAGACGAAGTTCAGCCTGATTGCGCTCCTGGGGAGAAACAGTGCCCTTGGATTGGACAATAAACTCTTGCTCTACAAGGTGGTGATATGCACCATCTTGCTCCATGGAATGCCTGCCTGGGCGGCTATCTGCAAATCGAGGTGGAGGGAACTACAGACCTTCCAAAATGTATCTCTCAGGGCCATTGTTCAGCTCGATAGAAGAGTTGCCAACAACTACTCTATTTATGAAGACCTCGGTATGGCCCACATTGGTAGCTACATCCAGATGCTCCTTAAGAAATTGCTTCTTAAAATCGAGACACACGATAATTCCTTGGTTTCCAGTATATTGGATCACCCTCTAGCCTTTAGGGATTCTATAAGGAGACGAAGAACCCTTCATCTACTGGAAGTCAAATTCGATGATATAAATAAGGTCGTCTTCCCCGACTTCTGGATATCTTAGCTGCAGATGCTCAGGGCTATCACTACGTCAATCAACAATCTTATTCCTCGTCCTACCAAGTTAGGACTCTATTCTCAGGATGACTTTCGAGGGACATCAGGCTTCTCTTCTAATTCAGTGTAATTCACTTGGTTACTTTATGGGGGAGTGGGTAATGGAAGCTCGGCTCCCGGACCGCTCGTGTCTTTTCACTACACTGTTCGATTGTCGATTGTTAATTCAGTCATGCTGACAGAAGGCCGCGTAGCGACCGAAATGTACATGCATGTATATTAAATTATTTGTGGAAAAGCGGTTGGTTGTCTCTCTTTGGTGCCTTCACATCCACTGTCTTAGGTAATTACTCTTTTAATTTAATGCTGATTGTTACCGTAGATCCCTAACAACCCTCTGTAAAAGCGAGTTTTTTTTTAAATGTTAGATTTCACTGAAATAGATTGTTAATTTGGAACACCCTGTATAATTTCTCATTTCTGAAATCTCCTGAGAAGCAACTTAGTGTAGAGTAGTGATGGAGGCGGGATTTCATAGATGAATTTCAAAATGGCTTTGTTGACGGATAGGCAGATAGACATTTTAACATTTTAAAAAAAGGATTGTAACAGGAAAGGTCTGGTCTTTGTTGTGTATACATTTTTCGACGGATTCTCTATATCGAGCTAAAGCAATCAATTGGAAATCAATTTAGTTAAATAAAACCTAAGAATTGGCATAACAGTTTTTTATTATTTTCATCAAAGCGCACCTAATCTGTTCATAAAACTTATTTGACGCCCTCCAAAATATTAATTTCATATTTGTGATTGAATTAAATAAACTTGAGATGATTTCTTATTTGAAAGAACCATTTCTATAAAAATAAGCGCTTCCGATGATATAAGGATATCGGAAACAAAAATTTTCGAAAATAAACGGGGGGGATCAAGTTCGAATGAAAAATGCAGCTGCTAATATCAGTAATCGATATCTGAAAAATGAGAAAATGCTTTACTGGGTTCAATGAAGTAAAAGGAAGCTTCAAGCGTAATGCAAATACATTAGTTCTTTCAGTAATGTTATTGGAAATCGTGTTTCTTCATATGCTCCCAGAACTACTGATATTCATTTCACTTTATATGGTATGGACGAAGGAAGCAAAATGTTTCAGCTTCGATAGCCTCAGTGCTTGCGTTGCATTTGAAATGAGGGAAAGGAAAAAGGCAATGTGCAAATGAATGGCTGAAGACCATTTCATTTATGAGAAGCGAAAGTAGAGTCCTCAAAGATATCAAAGAGAAGTTGCCAATCGACTGTAAAGGTTTCGGCCACCTACCGTTTAGGAATTAAACAAAACGCTGGCCTCGAACTAAACACTGGGTTAGTTACGACAGAGGCTCAATGAAGGGGCTCAGAATGCAGCCACAGGGCGATAATGCCCTTCAAATGACTCTTCGATTACCTCCAACACCGATGTGATGACTAATTGTGCTGTTGTATCATTGCTGACAACACAGAGTGACCAGCGGACAAATGTTCTGATTCTTTAACAAGACAAGCTCAAACTATTGTTCCGCACAGGAATAAAGTGGAAACGTCATTAAAGAGGGACAGGGAAAACAGTTATTGGCTTCGTTTCATGTGTGATTTGCCATTTCGGCCAATGAGAAGATTAACAACGGAATTTGCCCCAAACAATAGATGAATACATTTCGGAACGAAAAGCAGCGCCCACAATAAATAAACAAATTAACAAAATTAACTCGATGTGATTAGCTATAACCTACTGCTACTACAATAACAAGGCGTTCTTTTAATGTTTATTTGTATTATGAATGAGATTCATAAGCTCCACACGAGCATCATAAATGAGGATAGAAGTCCAACTTTCTGCTTTAAATATCTGTATGTTAGCTTTGGGAATGTTTCTAGCCTGTTCTTATACGATTCCAAATGAATGTAGGTAATGGAATGGAAATAGAACCTACATAAGAAAATATTTTGATCACTATGATAAATGCAGATCAATAAAAATGTCTTATGTATTTGTTTATGTATTTGTATAGTAAGAGAAGAAGAGGTTTAAAAGATGAAATCGATACGACGGAAATGGATGTTTTCCGTCTGTGTTTATGTTTTCAAAATCAATTCGGAGAAAGGACTACATTAGTCTTTAATCAAATAACAAAAAAAAACATGGATTTAAATTAAAAAAACATGATTATTCAAAATTTTGAGCATTTTATTTATTTCAAGCAATGATAGTTCATGCCAACAAACTACCACACTCTTTGCGCTAGAATACCTGATCTTCGGATAGCTTATAACTCTTTTTATTACAAAACAACAACTGAAACCCCACATCACCACCATCTCCTCAAATATTTGGATGTTGAATTGTACTTATACAAACCAGTCCTCTTTTTTCTGAAACTGTAATCATTTCCTCAATCTCGATTTCTAGCTTGTTTAGTAAGAGAGGTACTTGAAAAGAAAATATTTTTGCTCCATGCTAAGCGATGCAAGTGCTCCATCACTTTGGAAGTGCATGGATATCTCTAACGGCAGTGATTTAAATTTGATTTAAATCACTTTGATTGGCAATTTTTGAATTTACATATTTTTTTTCTTTAGCTAGATTGGCTGTAGGAGAAAAAGTCTTTTCACTTTATTGAATTGCAGAATATCGTGGCAAATATGGCGTGCTGATCCAATGCATATAACATCAGCGCTGTTTCAGCCAATTTCAATCATCATAGCTTTCACTGCTGCAATGGCCTCTGGCATAAGTATAACAGGGGTATTCTAAACGCTTTTAACCAGAAACGCTGCACGCATCTTACGAAGACCAGTCTTTTAGCACTTTTCGAAGTACTCTTCCTAGATAAAGTTTCATCCTCCTGAACCACTCGGAGATGCATTTTCTCCATTCCTGACCAGTGAGCTCCAAAATGTAGTCGTCCTACGTTGTTAGAACGTCATCGTCGAAATGGAACCCCTTGAATTTTCTCCTGAATATGAGGAGCAAAAAAGAAGTCGCAAGCGTCGATTTGTTTCCAAGCACGACAGTGCACACATGGCCAGGGGTATAGAAGAAAGTTGCCATCATCACCTTCCCAGCACTCAGAGAACGTTTACATTTCTGGGATGGTCCTTGACACATCGGGAGCTATGTTTCCTCACCTATGCAGATGTCGTTGACACATTTTGATGCACCGTTGTTGAACCTTTCGATCATTTCTTGGCACCACTGCACTCGGTTTGCTTTCTGTTCTTGGGTCAACAAACGAGGGATTCATCGTGATGAAACCTTCCTGAGTTGCAAGTGTTCATGCAAGATTGTTTTAACCGCTGATGTCCAGGCTTGCCTCAGTCCCGGATGAGGTTACCCGATTTGTCATTCGCAATCATATCCGACAAGGAAAGGATATTTTCCGGCGTAACTGTATTGCTAGTTTCTAATTCAAGTGACCGCCTTCCCTTCTTAAGCTCGCGATACCAAGACGAAGGTATGGCTTTAATCAGAGCTCTGCCAGGAAATATCTGTTGAAAGTTTTAAACAATCCGACATTTCTAAGCCTTTGGAATAATCATAGAAAATCATAGCACGCCATGCCTGCTGATTCAACTACATTGTGTTTTACGTCTGTCTCCCAGTGAACGAGCTTTAGAATTGTCCCACGAAAAAACAATACAACGTGGCACGCTTAAATCTTGCATGCGGCCATATGATAGAGTGAGATACTTGGAGAAAGTAAAGCAAATATGGTGGGATGCGTGTAGCGTTCCTGGCTAAAAACTTTTAGAGTGCCCCTCGTATAGTATTCTGATCTAATATTCATAACATCATCGCTGTTACAGTAAAGAATGACAGTTTTTATTACTCCTCAAAGCATGTGATATGATGTTCATATGTCATAGCAAAACGTGTCGCTTGATCTTCAAACGAAACGTTGCTAAGTTACTTTTATGCACATTTAAGGTTTTCATTTGAATTAGCCTCGTATATTATTCAAGAGGTTTTCATTTTACAAAATTAAAATATTACTCAACAAGAAAAAGTAGTTGTTTATGCTTTAATGAAATAATCAAGTGAAAAAAATATTATTCTCTGTAATGAATCGGGAACAAAATTTGTCGACATCTTGAAGAAGTTCATCCTCTTCAAAAGACATAGGAAATCTTTATTTACTTCGAAAGAAATGACGAAAATTGACTAAAACTACAACGAAATTTGACTATGCAAAATGCATTAACAAACACTGAAAACTAAATCATTTAGCATTCAAAATGTAAAGCATAACATTGGAGTTTACAAAATCTTGCGATTGATTTAATTGTACAGCTATTAAATTAATGACAAAGTGGTTTGACCGGATCTTGTTGAAACTCAAAATTTATTTGTTTTGGGTCTTCATCAATGATCACATAGAGTTTGAGCTTTGATTATTAATAACTAGCACGATAGATTAGCAGACAACTGAAGCGGAACCACTAAAGATTTTTAAACCCATACAATATCTTAAAATGAAGCAAAATTAAACCATGAAAATCTATTGTGTTTGTATGACGTATCTATGGAGAAAAGCCACATGCCGAATCGTATGTTTTTAGCTTCGAAGCTAGCTTACTGCGGTTAAAGTAGAACGCATCAACTTGATAATAACGGCCTCGAAATAAAAAAAAAAAGAGGGAATATATATATCTATGTATATGTTAAAACATAAAAAAATAAAAAAGGTTCTTTCATTTCTCGACGCTCCTCTATTATGGCAAGGCTCTGCATTCGAATTGTATGTTTTATTCTAAGAAGTTTTCCTTAAATGGCGCCCGGATGGAATGTTGGCACGTACCGACGACAATGAGACCTCCAATGCTTAAGCAGCACTCGGAGATTCTAGAGGCTAATGCAGCCAACCAATCATCAACAGTATGATTTCCTCCAGCTTTCATCGTCATCAAGAGGGAAAAAAGCGAGGAAATCAGCTCGATTTTGCTGCGGTTGACGACGGTAGAGCAGCAGCAGCGACGGGGCAACAGCCGCACCCAGGCTCGCCACGTGTACCCCTCTCATCGTCGTCTTCTTCGGCCGAGAAACTTATCACCTACACTTTCCCTCCAAATTCCTATTTGAAAAGCGGGAAACAACATGAAAAGAAGAAGTGGGAGAAAGAAAAAGAAGGAAGATGGTGGTGGAAAAGAAAGAAAGAAAGAAAGAAAGAAAGAAAGAAAGAAATGAGAAAAATTGAAGGCTACGGCAACATCTATTAAGAACCGTTACGGAGCATCTCATTTTCTCGCTTTCATCCGTTCTTTGGCTCTGGAAATGTTTTCCAAGAAACTTGGCAAAATCTCCAAGGTCTATGAACCTTCTTTGCGCACAAATGGTCACCTATTAGACATGCACAAGAATTTTTTGGACGTAGAAAAGATTCTCGAAAAGACTACCATGATTTTAATCAGGATGTGCGATTTAAAAAGAAGTTCTAGTACTGAAGTATTTTTTTAAGTTACAATTTAATTTCCTCTGAAGTTGAAAGCTTATTATACAAGGTATATACTTTTTTCCGTAAGGTGTTACAGCGGCAGAAATGTAGAACATTAGGTTGTTATTTTCATTATTTAACCGGTTCTAATCATTGGATTGTTTAATAAATGTTATGCAGACGCTAATTGTCTTGTGATTATTTTAAAACGCCAACAAAATACGAGAGGCTCGTACATCTTTTAAAACCACTTTGTCTCGTTTCGGCATTTTGCCCTTTATAAAGATCAACATATGCGAGGTCTCTGTAAGTTACGATACTGCCATTTAAAAAATATATTTTATCTTATTTTTGAAGTCTCTTTGAAACAGTAACCCTGCTTTGTCTAATTATTAACCATGTAAATAATTCTTACAAAGAAGCTGTATGTCGAAAAAAAATGTTCTGGTTGTGCTAAAGTTTCAAAGAGAATAATTCAATCTAAGTTAATATCCTGATCTCAAGTCGCCCAATCTTGCTCCTGAAACCCGAAGATAAAGGCTCCTTCTTTGTGAATCTTTTTCTAAATAAATACTCGCAGCTTGTTTAAAAGGATTTGAAAAGTTTATGGAGCGTTAAGAGAAAGTAGATTAAATAAAGAGGATTGATGATTTTAACTTAATTAAACGAAAAGAAATTCTTAGTTGAACACAACCACAGACTGTGAAGTTTCATCAAAAATAAAAAATCCTGAAAATGCCTAGACTAAAACGAGACACATTAAAAAAATACAAAAAAATTTTGGGATGTGCTCATCGTCAAAAAAAAAAAGTTTCACTCATAAAAAACCTATGGGATGCTATGGGACGTTCTATTAAGATTTGCAAGATTTGCAAGAGCTACAAATCAAAGATTAGTCTGCATGTGATGAGCTGTGTCATGACTACGTTAAGAACTTGTACGACTCCATGCCACTACGGCGGCCCAACATTCTATAGAGTTGTGATGATTTTGGTATTCTAACCAATAAATTTTGTCATACCCACACTCATTGTTTAATTATTTGTTGTTGTTGGTGAGTACTAGCTTCCTTTCAAATATCTTTTCAATCAATTGATTCTTTCTGGCATGCAATTTTTTTGACGATGAGTGTAATAAAGACTGAACGTTATATTAAAGAATAGATCGGAAAATGATCTTAAGGGTCGTCCATAAATTATGTGACCAGCCCTCTGGTTCATATTGAGGTTATTCAAATAGTTGAGGCAGCCAAGTAAAGAATTGAAAACAAGTTTATTCATATGCTTGATAATTATCGAGTCTCCATAGAATAATAAGAATAGATAATACTTACTTAATTCATGAGGTCTGCTAATTTGATGTTAATGTAGCTTTCACCCGCTTATCTTGTATGCAACAGATATGAATTGCTATATTCAGTTTGCTTTGCACATACATATTTGCTTTGTTTGCCACTGATATGTCTTGCAGGAAAGCTTCAATGCATTTCATCCCACTTTGATCGGGTATACAGGGTGTTCGGAAAATGTAGGATAA
>JAHWFO010017593.1:361229-389008 GCA_023313115.1 Rhysida immarginata
TTATTATAAGAATTTATAAGTGATGCTAACAATAATTCTAAAATTAAAATTTTGAAAGACAAACTAACTCAGACTCTAGTCTCCGATAAATTTCAGAAAAAGTGTTACGTAACGCGAGACCTATCCCTCTGAAACGGTGCATAACGTTGTCCAAAACCCCCTCCCTCCTTCAAGGGTTACGTAATTTATGAACGACCTTTTAGGAGGATTTTTTACGCAGCCAGATCTCCATTCTTACTTTATGTTAAAGCTTTGTTTAGACTTAGAGACATTATCTCTCGTTCATATAAAGCTTCCACTATTTAAATACGTTGACCATACTCACTTCCATTCGAACCACGTAGATCAAGCAATATGTCAATACTCAGTGAAATCCAAAATACTAAAAGCAAAGATATTTTCCTTACTTTTGCTTCTCATACAGAATTTTAAAAAAAAATTAGTGGAGGCTCTTTTACAGACTAGGAGCAGTAATAAAAAAATATATAACTTAAACAGGCATTCTCTGCTTACAAGCGATGAAACCGGCACAATCACGTTCTTATTAGATAGAGTCGGTTATTGCGTAGGTTTCTGAATGACCATCAAGCCTGCTATTTTTATATCTAGGCGTTTAGAGCGCAATTACGGAAGGGTCGCCATGCTAACAATCCTGGTTCGTCTTTTACTGTCAGTGTCACATGAGCTGCACGAACATCATGATGAGAACGAATGGGAGCTGCTGGTCCATTAACGAGGCCTGGACACATCTCGGGGCTTAAAGCCCCAACGCTTAAACCCCCCACCTCCGCCTGCACACCTTGGCAACAATTAAAACGATCCGTCCAGTTTTCGCAAGCGCCATAAGCACAGGCCTCCCACGGTCTGTTTGAAATTTAATGAGCCTCAAAACACTATTAAAAATGAACACAATGTTATTATAGTATTTTATATTGATTGATGATCAAAATATTCATAGAAAGAGGACGATATGATTAAAGTGAATCATTGACAATAAATTATTCTTAAACTTTACTCTATGTATCACTGGATATTAAAGGTGATATGTTGGAAATAATATACGAAATCTTTGATACTTTTTCCCCTGAATACTGTATTTTATATTAATCCTTGCGAATAAAATTCCCACAAAAAAGTCATAAGTTAATGTTTGGCGGAGCTGCTTCTATGTAATGTATCAGTTTAATTATAAAGACTAAAACAACCCCCCCCCCCCCGGACAATTGCCTCCAATTTGCCCTAGTGTCTAGCTTGGTAAAAACTCACAGTAACGCTCTCTAATTTTCCTGGAAGATATCGGCCAGCCCGGTAGTGCTCATGTTTTCAGTTTATTATTATTTCATCTCTACAGGATGAGCTAAAGGTCTGGATCCATGTAAATAAAACTTAAACGCTATGGATGGAGCTAATAATTTCGATCGGGGATATTATTGGTAGTTGGAGAAAACTTTTGATCCAAGATCGCCACCATCTTGAAAGCTGGTCATCTTGATACAACCCTTGATACAACGAGAAGGGAGTAGTGTGATCTATAAAATACATGTATAATTTCCTCACAAATACAATGGTGTTGTTATTTGTTATACTTTCAACATTCTTGATTTAATGCAGTTCACATTACATCACTTACAAAGGGCACAACCACTAGTCTCCAAATTAACAAAATGTCACAGATGTCATGTCCAACAGAATGTGTTGCCGCCGTTTTTGATTGTCAAATCTAATCTGAGATTTCAATGTGAATGGGGCTTCAGTTTGGATTTCAAACCAGAAACGGCGAGCAACACATTGAACACATTCTGTAGGACATGACATTTGTGACATTTTGTTAACTTGGAAACAAGCAGTTGTGCGTATTGAGTAAAGATACCTAAAAAATAACACCATTGCGTTTGTCAGGAAATTCCACTTGGCTTTCATATATCTTCCCTTCCAATTTGAAAATTTGGATTTTGTATCCAAGATGGCCATTTTGGCCACTTGACCAAAAGTTTCCCTCAACTCCTAATAGTATCCGCAGTGGAAATTAGGGTTTATTTCGATGGGTCCAGACTTTTGGCCCATCCTATACATAATAGATCTTTTATATACATCATTAGAAATCATTTATAAAGAATTCCATGCAAAAAAGATCATAAAAATTTCATGTTAATAAATACAGAGTGTCCCAAATTGATGTATACACTCTTTGAAACGTCATAACTCAGCAATGAAATGAAATAGAAATATAAGTTTTTTTGTATTTTATTCCTTAAACTTTCTTAAGCCCATACATGATCAAAATGTCCACCTTCTACCACAGTACTGACACCGATGTAGAACAGAACGACATACCGACTGGACTGTTGCTAATTGAATATCATTGATGGAATGTTCAATCTGATCTCTTAATTCCGTCAGTGTTTGTGGGCTTGTGGCGTACACCATGTTCTTTAAAATTTCCCAGAGGTAGAAGTGGAGAGGGGTTAATTCGGGAGATCGAGGCGGGAATTCCGTAGCACTTTCTCTTTATCCTCTCCATCTGTGATTGAATGTGTGATCGAGGAAAGTTCTCACATGGATATGAAAGTGAGGTGGAGCCCCGTCTTGTTGGAGGTAAACCTCATTTCATTCTCGAAGAGATCATTAAGATGTGGAATCATGAGTTCCACCATTTGCAGGTAAGTCTGACCCGTGACAGTACGTTCGAAAAAGTACGGCCCAATTAATCCTCTGGAGGACAGACAACACCACACCATGCTTTTCCAGCGCCGTCTGGATCATAAAAAACAATCCTAATATTTCTATCTCATTCCTTTGCTGAGCTACAATGTTTCAAAGAGTGTATATATCAATTTGGGACACTCTGTATTAGTTATAGGCGGCTATACTAAATGAACGTCCAATGATAAGAAATTCATGGCCGCCCATAGTTATTAATATTCGCCAGCGTGAATTTTGTCCCGGTGAAATTTTAAAAAATAATTTATAGAAATAAGATATATAATTTACGTTTTAAATGGAGATGATGAAGTTATAAATGCGAAACATAAACGCTATCGGGCTGGGCGATAAAATCCTGGAAAATGAGGGAACTTACTCTGAACTATTTTATCTTTGGCCCACTCTATATTTCGCTGGAACAAATACAAAAGCTATCTCTCGTTTTAACAATAGAGCATATAAAACGAACCCACTAACGGATTATTTTAATTGGCCATTTTTAAATTAAAAAAGTAAAACTATTCAAAATTCAGGAAATGACAAAAATAATAAACACGACCATTAAAAGATTAAACAACATATAAATCATATATTACGAGTGTGATATTGCACGTCGTGAGCAACAGTTTTCTCAAATCAGAATTTATTGATACAGAAAAGATAACTATGTCACCTTAATTTATAAACTTTTTTTTCCATTCTTCAACATAATCCCATTTCTCTGCACGCAACTTCCCCATCGTTCTACAAGCTTGAAAATTCCCTTGCGGTAGATCTCCGTTCTAGCTGACCGAAGACACTATGTCCAATTCCAATGTTGCTGCGATTTCAGACTCTGTGACACATCTGTCTTCGTTAATGATGGCGTCAACCCTTTCCTTGTTGCGTTCAGTGGAGGCAGTTCGAGGGCAACCAGTAGGATGCTCGTCTTTCCATCTTCGAAATGTTTCACCCATCTCCTAACACAGCTAAGCGCCCATACTCAAGTTTCCCATGCATGCTGAATTCTTTGGTGAATTTCAGCAGCGGGGATTTCCTCTTTAACAAGGAATTCAATTTAACAGCACGTTTAGTTTAGAGATCGGTCTGCATGTCGAATGATTGACTGGCATAACAGCACGTTGATGAAAGTAAACGTCATTGCTAGTCATTTTGTATCTAGCGCGCGTGATAGAGACTACAGACGTCACAATATATTCCTGCTGATTATGTAAAAATAATCGAATGATTGTTATCCACAACACAACGTTAATAACTGCCAGTGAATGGGTTATTTCAAGTTTTTTATCTGTAAAATAGAAGCCAATGAAGACAAACATTATTGGGCGCTACTATATATAATGCGATTTAACATTTTAGTAGGCGATGGAACTTCCATTAGTCCTAATAACGGAGTTGATAACAATTCCTTATTGGCTAGCTTAAATTTTTACATTTTATAAAAAAATTAATGTTAACACTTAACAAAAGAAATGAAATTGGCTCGATTGAATAAGATCATGAGAATCCCATGAAATTGATCTAGAATGCAGCAAACTATTCCGAAATGTTTTCTTTGTTTGTTACTTGTAATAAGGATTATTAGAAGAAAAGTCTATGATTGTATTCTGTGTATGCAGGTATTCAAACTACATTACTTAATACACAGATGTAATTGAAATTCCAAAAAAAGCTCAAGCCCAAATCAATAAAAGTTATATCTGTTTTATTAAGTCAAAGTTTCGCATGACCCGTTGAGATGAACGCACAAACAAACGGTATAGCCCTGCAACTATGCAACACTTTGATAGACTCGAATGTGGCTCGATGATGGTGTGGAATGGAATCTGTATTAACAACCGTACGGGGACCTCGTCATCATCCCTCAGAATCTTAACAGCAAACTTTACATTGATGACATTCTGGAATTGTTTCAGAATTCGTCTTGATGCAGACCAATGCCAAATCTCACACTGCACGAACAACCATGAACTTCCTGAGGGGATGCCAAATCACGGTTATGGAGTAGCCACCAATGAGTCCTGACCTAAACCTAATCGAGCAGCATGTGTGGAATGTGCTTGACTTCGTAAACGTCCAGCACCACCACAGATTCTGCAGCAGCACAGTGAAGCCCTTATCGAAGAATGGGAGGGAGGGAATACCACAAGAAGACATTCGCAAGCTAATTCGGAGCATGCCAAGATGTCAAGATATGATCTGTGCTGGTGAAAATCATACGCATGTTTTCCAATACTTAGGATTTACATTTTGTTTTGGAGAGGGGTACTCTTTTTGGGGGGGAGGGGGAGTGAGGAGATAAGAGGCATTGGAGATAATGCAGTTGCATTTAGATTTTGTTAATAAATATTGTAGCTATATTGTTTCATTTTTTTGTTTATTTATAAGTCTTTTAAATGACAGATGGCAGACTTTAGAAAAGTTGTTCCCCTAATTGTTTTGAGCAATGTATATCAACATGAAAATATGTTGATATTATTCGGGTTTTAGCAGATGATTGAGACTCGAAGACAGGTTTATTTTACATAGCATGGGTTTTAAACATTTTTTGTTTCATACCTATTTTAAAATAATGGCATATGCCCTTTTTTAAAAAAACTCGATTAATTTATGTCTGAAATTTTAAACACAGAAACTTCCATTTTAAGAAGACATATCTTCCATTTTAAGACTATTAGATCTTTCGAAACAGATCAGATTTTCATAATAGATTACATTTTCATTGTCGTGTATATGTTGTTGTCCAAAACGATTCAAGTGCTTTTCTGTGAACAGACATGATAGATATCGATTGTGCTGTTGTTTCTCTCACTTTCCATTTTTTCTTCTTCGTTTCCATCTCTATCTCGCCCACTTTTTTTATTTGTTTCTTCAATTCCCAGAAGTTCCTGGTGTTGTTAAGATCTCCAAAAGCAGTGACTATCACTTAGGCATTTGCCTTGGGTTTTTTCCCCCTTCCTTCCTTACTTCTTTTTCTCCCCCCTCCCCCTTTCCTTTTCCGTCTCACACAACGCCATTATTTTTTTTTCTTCTCCTTTTCCCTCCATTTCTTTTCTCTCAGTATTTTTCCTCGTCTCACAATTGACGTGAGTGAATGAGTGATCGAAGCTTCATCCAGGGGGATGGCAGAGTTCGGAGGGATGAGTCAGAAACCCCATTCACTTTGGACTCAGGGAGAAGGGGGAAGAAGGAAAAACGTGGCGGAGACAGAGGGACGGGCTTGCATGTCAACAACGGGAGAATGCTAAACGGTAGCTCCGAGCGGACCGATCGGGCCCCCAATTGAGTCTGAAACGGCGCTGCATCTGCTGTGAATCCTGAAAAGCACCGAGTCGGTGCTGCTGTCCGCCACTGATGCCGCCGTTCGACAGCCATTTCCTATTTCCACTCTATTTTCTGGACTTGACAACTGCAGATTGTTTCCCTTTGGGACACTCTTCGCGAGTCTAAGCAAGATGCACTTCAAATAGGCAATTCGTTCGCTGGTGATGAAACTGTGTCGACATTCGATAGAAATACAGAAAAAGGGAGAGGGAGAGGGAGAAAGAATCGAAGGAAATATTGTCCACAAAGAGCAGAAAATAATCCCTTCTCTTCCTCCTTCTGGTTGGAAGCCGTGAATTTTCCCCATTTAAGAGCGCCATTGCTAAGGCACTTCTCCAAAGAAGGCCGAGCTTCTATTAGGGAAAGAAGAAGCTCAGTGTGCAAATGCTTCTGGACGACGCGTGGAAACTGGTGCTTCCTCAACCATCAAGTCATGAGACAGTGAAACTCGGGAGGCTTTACATTGAGTTGAATGTGTGTGCGCGTTTGTGTGTGTGTCAAACCGAGAGTCAGACGAACCGAAAGTCACTCCCAAGGCGATCCTAGCATTCTCTTTTTTACTTTTCCCTTACTCTTGAAAAGAAGAGCGTAGAGGAAAAAATATACTTCTATGTATACGCTTGCAGATTGTCGAGAAAATTGAACCATCTCATAAGAAATTCGACAATTTCTTTTCGATGTCCTCATTTGAAAGTATTATCTTCCATAAAAACTGCAGTGAAGAAAGGAATCCGCTGCTGGCCGAAAAAAAAATCAATTCTAGAGGCCTTGGCGACAATCGATTCTTAAGATACCTCGTTGTCCACTCGTATAAGCGACGACGTCCAGCTCGGACGTGAGCCGGGGAAGCTTCACAAAAGACTTCGAACTCAATGATTCCCTCGACTCCTCTTTTCAAATAAACTGGACTCGCCAGTGGAATTTACTGCGCATTAATTTCAAACAATAATCGCACGCGAGGATCCCGAACTACAATGAGCAAACGTTGGTGGACATCTTCAGAATGGGATGGCGGTGGTGGTGGTGGTGGTGGTAGTGGTGGACGAAGAAGGGATGAAAACTGCCCGAGCTCCTTCATCCAAGGTCAGTCTTCCATTGTGAGGACAGTGCGGCTTGGCAAGGAATCAATATCCAGCCACGTGTGTATTGAAGGGTTAAGATCGCCTGGCTGAACGCCGGAAGCGTGGCTGGACATCATAGTTCTGGTTCTCGAGCGGTGCGATGCAGTAACGAGGATGACATACAGAGACCCTCTCCTGTCAGCCGACAGTTATGGCACACTGATGCGTGATCTAGCTGCGTTTCCGCTCTGACCCTAATCTATGATCTGCAGGGAAGGGATCGAGGAAATACGCAGCATTGACCGGAGGATATCTTATAGCCCGGCTCCATTTTCATTTCCATGCGCCCCGTCCACCCTACTCTCATCAACCGATAGATTAGACCCCTGGGAGGAAAAAAAGAAACAGCCGCCCTCATTTTAGTCACATGGAAAACGGTAATTACGCAGTAATTAGAATAAAACCTTCCTCGGTTAGAATAACGCAAAGCGTACCCAATTAGAGAACCTAGCCTTCATCAATAACAATAATTGCAATGGGTAGCAGCTTTATTACCTTGCACGATACTCAGATTATACAAGGCACAGAATTTGTTCTTAATAGCCGTGCTATAAAAGAATCGATTTTAACACCTATTTCAATTATTATAAATATATAACTTAATTTCACACATTTTTTTACAGGAGGGGGTGAATAATATTATTGCTGCTGCTTATTACTGCTTGTGTCGGCACCGGTCAGACCTTAATAGGCAGTATTAGATTAAATACTCTATAAAGAAACTAGGCTAGCACTCCTTCTTCTGTAAGAAATTTTCTTAACTTGTTTAATGTCATTTCAAGGTTACACAAATATAATTGGGCTAAATAATAATTAACAAAGGAAATAAAACAATTATGAGTTAACCTGAACAAATTTAAACTATTCATTAACATTCACATAACGAGCACGATTAATATAATTTAGTTATGTTTAGGTAGGAGCGAATCTTACTCCACTGATTTAGAATTATCGTTATTAGATTACTTACCTTACATGGGGAAGACATACACAGAAACGAAAATTCCAGGTACTGGATTCAATTTTATATTTAATGGAACATTAAAAAATCTCCAGCGATACATTCAGAATTCCAGTATTGCTTCATTCAGTTTTTCTAATGCCCACCAGTCTTCTGACCTTTTAGCATTTAGTAGTTTCTATTCCTAAACGCTAACTTTCTCAGATATAATCAGGAATGTTCAAATTAATTTTAATTTAAAATGCTTGCTTATTCTAAACTAACACGCTCCTTACGATTCTCAAAGTACAATTTTAAACGCATCAAATTTGATTACGTTAATGAGGAGAGCAAATTAAATATTATTAAATAATCGGGTCTATGTAGCCACAATAGCGATATTTCTAATGAAACTTCAGATATAAACCAATTAAATATGTCAAGTGGCAACTTTTTCTAGGAAAAATAATGAAGTTATTTCTTAGAATGTCCTATAATATTATATTATAATCTAATAAATGAATAATTTTCGAAAAAATGTTTCGACCAAATGCAAAATTTTCATAAGTTACAAGTAATCACTTTTCATAACATTTTACTCCACTTAATAAATTAAATTTAAACTTTTATTTTATTTATTAGAGAAAAAGTTTTAAAATATCTTTTCTGACCGCCCTCGTTTCTGGCCAAGCATTTTCGTTGCAGAGAAATCAAATGTTCCTGGCGATACTGTCGAACTGTCCCCTAAACTCGTATAAAGTGTACGAAAAATATCCAAACACCATTTATAATTCGAATTTTAATATACAGGATCTACCAAAAGTCCGGTCTCATAGGGAGTACTGAAATGTTGCAGATTGAGAATACGCATAGATGAATAAGTATAATCTAGCGAAATTACACCCTTTGTTTCAGGTAGGCAAAGCATTACGACAACAAATGAAGGGCTCAATGGAAAAGGGGCATATGCCACAAAACCATGCTCTTGTAGGAAAGTGATTTTAAACAAAAAGCACGTGTTCTCAACAATCTTATCATTTGTCTTTAATGTTTGAACTGATAATAAAAATAAATAATATGAATAGAAGAAACATTGTTCAAAATTTAAATAAGAATACCATTGTAAGACATTTAAACATCTCAACTGTAAAATACTGATGATGTCCGAAAGGACGAAATATATCTATCTAAACAATAATAAAAATTGTATTGTAAAATGGACGATATGAAATTATAAATGATGATTAAACTATCAAATATTGGCAGAGAAAATATGAAATTAAGACATATTTGAACACATTTCAAAACATACTAACAAGAATATATATTCAGAAAGTTAATATTGGGAAATAGACGTTCATTAAAATGACCCTATATACTTGGATCTGTCTTTCTATAACAAAAAACTCAATATTCATTAATATGTGGCATGTGCCCCTTTTCCACAGCGGGATTCGAACCCACGACCAGGCGGACTCGAGAACTAGAAAGCTAACGCCCTAGCCCTTTCGGCAGATCTGCAATGGAACGTAGACGTGTGTTGTACATAACAGATTTAAAGTGTATCTCAATAATTTCTATGGTACCGAACTTTTGGGAAAAGAAAAAAAAACCCCAATGTTGCTACGTTTGCTGAAACCTGTTGAAATTTACCTGCGAAAACCTTTAGAATTGTCTTCCCATGCTAAAGAATAGGAGAGTCACGCTCAGCGGCACTTCCTAAATTTCTGGGTATGTGAGTTTCTACTTTTAGTAAGTTATACGAGTAAGTCAGTAAACGAATGAACGCATTATCAAATTGTCAACCAAATTTAATGCGTTAAAGTAGCAATACAGTTCATCGTTATATCCGGCAGAACGAGGGCTATTACGAAAGACGTGGACTGGCAACCCTGCGCCGAGTCTATGGAAGCGATTGTCGCCCGTGAAGGTAAAGGTTGAACAATGTCGAGGGAAGAAAATAATCAAATAATAAACAAATCCCATCCTCCTGCGTTTCGGGATATTCAAACCACTTAAGAAAGAGTAGGAAAAAGGAAGTTTAGCATGGACAAGAAGTGAAAACTGCAACACGAGCTTCAAAAGCTAGTTCATCGCTAGAAAGTCTATGAGAGTGTGAAAGTCGCTTGTTCGAAAAGGAAGCCCACACTAAACCTCCTAATGTCCCGGGACTTACGAGTGATCTCACAGTCAGTCCAGTAAATTTCGGAAAAACACTCATATATTATAATCACCAAAGAAACTAAGAGGGATACCATTACCAGTGAGATGGGGAAACTTATAAAACAAGATTTAAAAATATATTAATAATGTGCAAATTTTAAAATGTTTAACAAAAAAGCAACATTTGAATTTATGCTATAATTGATGGTAATTCTTGTTGTAATGCAGGACAATTCTAGGTAATGCCTCTACAATCCTATGGTCCAGAAAAACTTTAGGCGAAATACATACCGTTCTCTATAAGCTTTTAAGCTGTTCAGTATATTGAAATAAAACCAAATAATTGTAATACGAAGTACAGTTTTGTAAATACTAATATGCAGGGGAGTTTGAAATTTTGATAAGGCAATGGGTTTTGTGTTTTAATTAAATTAATAAATGTTGACATAATTTTATGGAGAGATTGCTGATCGTTTCAGGATTAATTTTCTATGTGCCATCAATTGGATGGTCTTAATGATAACTTTTTTGTTGTGATTTAAAAACTTAAAATTTGAAACCTCATTTCTGTGCTTCTATATATGACTTGCATTTAGAACGAGCCCTCATGACGATAATTTCTACAGCATTTATTATAAGAACCACTTTCAAGCGGCTAAATTTTCTTCCTGAAACACGACAACGGCTTTTCTTTTTAATCTTATTAATACGAGGGTGATCAATGAATTAAGTAAACTGTCGCTGTCTTACACATAATGTTCGTCGCCAGTGTCTGCAGGTGTTTTCTCCTTATCGAATTGCTCTACATTGAAGGCGATGCACTTACATCCACGTTTAATTTAAGCACCGAATTCTTCCTGAGGCCATTTCATGAAAGCGTTTGGAACACCATCGTGTTGACCGCTCGCTTATTTCGTCATTTTCAGAGCAACGGCCTTTTAGCCAGATTTTCTTCTTTCTTTTGCAAATTGCACTGGTAAAAATTCACTGGTAAATAGGGTGCTTAAAATCGATGTTGGGGAGGGAGGGATGATAACTGTTTGAACCAAAGCATTAGAATGGGCGCCATCTTCCGTGATGTGGAAACCATTTTCCCCTCGAAACTCTGAAAGAGGAAAGTGGATCGGCATGCATGTTTTCATGTCAGAACATCAGTCGGAAATCGATAGTGTAAATCTTTATTGCATAACACTTTAAACAATGTAAATGGCGACGAACACAATTTTTTTTAACGCATAAAGTGCTCCGGTTGTTTTTTCCCGCGTTAGAAAACAAAACAGAAATTTTGCAAATGGCTTACATAAAGGTAGCTTCGCTTTAAATATTCCAGTTCATCCTTTCAGTAATGTCGTCTAAAAACCCATAACGTTTGCAACTGCATCAAAATATTCATATAATTAAATCACATTTATTAAGTTTTAAATTTCATGTCCATTTTAATTGATTTATTCATATCCATCTAGTCTTCTCTTCCAAACACAAAAATGTTAATGATGTGCTTGAAACGAAGACATGAGGATTTTGAACGGTCTTAATCTGGCCTGGAGGCAAGGCAAAGGTGTCTTTTTTAATAATAACAACAATTGTATTAAACCTAACATCATAATGTAAGAAGAGAATACTTGTTCTTCTCAAACCCCGAAAATAAGAAAAAACAACAAGAAGTCGCCTTCTTTTCAAGGGAGCCATATTCTCTTCCTTTTCTCTTTCCCACTTTTCCAAAGGGATTTTGAATGCTGATCATGACTACTGTTCATCTCGGCAATAAACCGTCACCTGGGCGCGTTGACACCATTAAGGCCGGTCGCTCCCCTTAAGTCGTCACGTCTCCTCCGAGCAGTTTGACGGTGCTCGGCAAACACGAGCCCAACACTATTGGCAGTAATCGTGCAGGATTAAGAAACTGAAATAAAACTGACGCCCCGCTTCTCCTCTTCCAAAATGGCTTCCTGTTCATTAGAGTAAACACAGACGCTCTGCTTCATTATTTCTTTTCCTTAAAATTAAACTCTCGAATGCAAGAGAATTTTGCACGCAGATTATTTCAACATACTGTTTTTCGTAATTCAAGAATATAACAACATTTTAAGATATTCTCATTATTAATTTACCTCTTGTACTTCATTTATATTTATTTTACTTCATATATATAATTATGAACTAACTAGATGCCATTATAATGAAAATAGCACAATAACAGCGACATTCGCAAATGATGCTATGCTTTATTATTACAGAGTTTGCAGCGGTGAATTTTCCCTTACGTTGTTCACCCTCTCATTATAATTATGTATAAGGTAAGGGTTCGTTTCAAACAAGCTTACATTACTTTATAAATAGGTCATATAATGAGGTCAGAGGTGAAAATATCCTTTCAGATGAACTTAAGATTTATCTTGTTCACAGAATGAAAATGGGTGATTTTGGCAGCAGTTTTTCTGCTGATTTCGAATATAATTTTGAAATTTCTCTACCACGCACAAGTTTTTGAGATAAAGCGAATTGAAATGTAGTATTGACCAGTACACATGATATTTGTGGAGATTTTGAAGGTCATTGGACTTCTTTTAGGCATGCATACATAGTAGGTACATCAAGTACTGCAGTTTTATTTGTAGTGAGATAGCCGGACTAAAGATTTCCACTACAACACAAAGGACTGGATATATTGAATAAACATCTAGTCGAAATTGAAGATAACCTGCTGCCTCCACTTGATATCAAACTGGGTTTTATGAAAAAGTTCGTAAAGGCAATAATGGGATTCCAGCATCTGAGAAAGAAGTTTCCCCGCATCAGCGACGCGAAAATAAAGGAAGGAATTTTTGTCGGCCCTCAAATCAGGGAGCTAATGGCTGAAAACTGGTTTGGAACTGTATTGATCACAATGGAACTACAGGCCTGGAAAGTTCTGAAAGCTGTAATGCACAGGTTCTTGGAGAAAGAGCAAGGAACCCAACTACGCCGAACTTGTTGATGAGCTTTTGCAAGCATTTTATGATTTGGGATGCAATATGTCACTAAAGATTCATTTCCTGCATTCCCACCTGAAATTTTTTCATGCCAACCTTGGTGACCTTAGTGATGAACATGGAGAAAGGTTCCACCGAAATATTTCTACCATGGAGAGGCGGTACCAGGGAAAATGGACCCTTAACTGCTGGACCCTCCTTCAGGACCTTCTAGATGCCACGAAAAGAAAGTTCTCGGCAAAATGGGCTTAATATTCTGAAAGCTGAACGTTTAACTGTTCGCAACGTTTCAAACCATATTTGAAATTACTTAACAGGGGATAGTGTTTCACGTAATATGCACATCTTGCAAAATAGGCTTAGAAATTGGAAATACTTAATATGGTGATTTCTAAAAAGTTTTGCGTTATAGAAAAATTTATTTTTCATTTTTGTAATTAACCTTAAAATACTATAAATCGAAATCTTATTTGTCTTACTGGCATTTTAGTATATCAGATTGTTTAGATTTGAAACGAAAGCATCCGGTTCATGTGGCGCAAATGGCACGATCTCCATTAGTCGCCATTTGCAGGTGACATCACAATGACGTAAATAGGTGATATTTTCTGATTGGTTGCCTTATTTTTATAAATAAAATAGATTTCGTTAAGCTTATGACTTTTCCAATATCATTACGGCTGCAAGTTCGAATTTAGAAGGCAAAACTCACTGCCGCAAGCTCTCTTTTATTAACAGTAAACGATAGGTATACGCTAGTATCATAGGACCACCAATAAACGTAAAGCGAAGTAAAAATAACCACTTCGATTTGAGGTTTATTTACTAATTTACATATATTTATCCCTGTCCCCAAAAAATGCTAGAGATCATCATGGGGCTACTGTTTGTGTTTAAGTCAATCGTCTTCCGCAAGAGACGTTGATGTGCCCTTCAATCAAAATGGTGGCCACCGTGAACAACTGTTTGGGTAAATCTGTTGAACGTTATCCAATAAACCATGAAATAGACGGGTATATTTGACAGATAGGTGATAAAAGCGAGTTTCTTAGGCGATTAGGGATCTCATTTAAACTCTTGTTATCAGCATCTTCAAAAATTATTCATTAAACTAAATAGGCCTAATTATTAGAATTTATTTTTAAGTTTAAATTGCTATTTCCTTAAACTTAAACGTATAGATTAATGAATCTACCTTCAGATAACTATTCACTCAACCAAAAACAAAATGAACATACAAACTAAAATCTGTTCTTCAGCATCATTGCCTTGCTTCTTGATCTTTCAATGAGGAGATGGACGCCTAAAATGCTCTTTTTACGTCATTGCCCTGGTACAAGAAATTTCTTAGTACTGAGCTAAGTTTTGTTATAACTCAGTCCTGAATTATGTTAAAGAATAATTTTTCGGATATTTTTAGTCTGTAAAACTTCAATTAGCTTTAATGTAATATTTAAATTGTCCTTTTAATGAATTTAAAATTAATTTGTAAAAAAAATTATAATAAATCTGTCATTCTTATAAATTTTAATTTGTATTTACTTTTTGGTTGAGGTGCTAAATATTTAACTTTAATTTCAAACGTATTTTTAATTCTAAAACTTCGAAGTACTTATCTTGTTTGCTTATAAAAGGTTAGTTTTATAACCTTTCAGTTGGATCGTTTGCTTTGCTTGAAAGGTTATAAAACTAACCACTAGAAAGGGTCCTCTAAAGAAGTATTGAACTAGGAAAATAAAATGAGAGTAATGTTAACTCTTAAAATAAAGACTACGTCTAATTTAACCCAACAAGAAAGTTTAATTGTTCACATTACTCTATTTAAATTAGATTTGCTTTCTTTGAAAATAAATATTTGCGGCAAACGTTTGCATTTTAAAACCATCTAAGCATTTACTTTTATGGGGCACGAAAATTCAATATTGGGCGAATCAAAAGAAAAAAATATAAAAAAAACATTATTGGATAATAGATAACTCTACAGAAATCCTGACAGAAGTGGAATGAACAAATGGCAGTGTAATAAAGAAGAGCGGGAGGGAGGTTGGATTGGGTTTGGAAGCGTCGAGCGGAGGAGGGGGGGGGCGTCACTCCTTGCTCATCTGTCCGGGAGAAATTCTCCAAATCGCTTCGCAAGAGATTCTAATTTTCCGTTAAAGGCAGGAGACTTTACAGTGCTCGCGCTGCAATTCCGGATCGTTTTGGCCATTGCAACGAGCGCTGCTTCAATAACTGCTAGAGAGAATGCGAGACCTCGATCTGACAGAGAGCGACGCCCGAAAATTATTATGCAATGTGCCGTCGAGATAATTTGAAAGCATGCAGGGTCACTGGATTTTGATTTTTTTTTCTCTTTCTTTTTCCCATCTCCTTCGCTAAGCACCCCCTCCAGGAAGCCACTCTTTTTTTCTCCTTTCTCTCTCTTCGACTAGACAACTGTCATTGAACGAGCTTAAGGATTTCTATTCCGTCCTCCTCCTTCTTCAATTCCCTATCTTACTTTTCTCTCTCCACTCTAAAGCCTCTAAATTGAAGTTTGAAAAAAGCGAAGGGGGGTAGGTAAGTGAGGAGGGTGGTCGTCACTTCTTTTTAACAGAGAAGATTTTGAATATATCTTCAGATCGCTCACGAACAGGGATAGGATAAAGGCGACGACAGTCGATTGCTCTACATGAAATCTAATTATTTAATGGATACACTTTCATTATTTCGACAAGAGTGATTTTAACGTAGCGATTCGGCTTTTTTTTCCAAGCCATACTTCACCTCAGTGACTCCTGAGGGATTTGCTAGTAGAGACTAATCTATAGCAACGGGCTCCATCTACTCAACTTAACAAGAGAAGCTTGTCTAATATTAGTTCTTCAACAACCACCAAAGCGAAGTGTGTACCCTCATATAAAACACTTAACAGATTAAAGTAAAGTTATCCTGCTTTGCTAATTAAAAGTAAAAATGATACTGATAACTCATCAGCTACGCAGTTCTAGGTATAATGGGCTAATATAAATTAACATCAACTGTTGTAACAATTAACCATCAGAATATTTTCAGATTATCTACAAATTTTATACTGAAAGTTTCATTTAAAAAGAACGCGTAAAATGTATGAAAATATTTTTTGCTGTAAGATGGTACCTAATTATCAGTTTGTTTAGAGCTGTCGGTTTTATTAGTCACCCAAAAGTATGCTCTGCGGCTTTTGAAATGGATAAAAATATCCAACAAAGAGTTTGCCTCAAATTTTGTGTTGCCAACGAAATTTCTTGTGCTGAAGCATTGGAAAAGGCCAGATTTGTGAAGAACAATTCAATTCTTGAATTTTGCACCACGATACTGCGCTGTCCCACACATCGATCCTTGAACGTGAATTTTTGTTCAAAAAACTCAATGAATGGCATCGACCAAGCAATGTATTCACCAGATGTAACTCCATGTGACTTTTTCCTGCTTTCCAAACTCAAATACCACTTCGTGAAAGATATTTAGAGTCCATAAATAAAATTCGGGGAAGGCACTGAAGGTCGTATCATAAAGTACCTGTAAGAAGTGTTTCGACGACTAGAATATTCGTTGGCATCAAAAGGCGACAAAATAAATCTGAATGATTAAACCAACGTTTTGTGTTTTATTGAATAAGTCCCGTTATTTATTTGACAGAAGATATAGTAGATGGCATCTCAAATCAACCCTGCCAATCCAGACGTCTTCCCATCAGATTTACGCTTCTTATTTTAGTAACAATCCAAAAAGAACTGGCACATACAAGTATTATTATTGCAATTTACCTTCCATAGTTATATTGAATGCTCAATTTTGCATTCCACCTTAAAAATGATATTTTTTAGGATTTCATGTAAATTCATGTGCATATGTGTATAAATTGTTATAAACAAATTTACTATCCTATAAACCTGACTCAAGTTCATAGACTGAGTGAAAGCAAAGCTTTAAAAAGCCCATGGGCTTTATTTTGATACGTTTGTGAGAACATTAAGTATAAATTGAACGGAATCATAAAATGGGTTAGAACATTAAGCACAGACTTCATGCGGCAAATGTGATGCGGTTTATTACGGTCAATCCCGGAGGGCAGTTAACACCAGGATCAAGGAACACTTGGCATACATAAAAACGGAAGTTATGCAGTATCAAGGTTCGCGGACCATATACTCGACCAGCAACATGACTACAATCAAGAGGACTTCAGCATCGTCCACAGTAACCCTCGGCTTCTCAGTAACTTCCTGGAATCATATGTGATCAGCAGCGAAGACCCCGCAAGACTTCTGAACAGCGACTCAGGCCCGATGGACGTAAACCAATTAAAAGATATTGGAAAAATCCTACATAAACTAAAACGGACCAATAGACGAAATAATCCACCCTGAACAAGGTCGCCTGATTGGAACTCCACTTATAGTATAGTTATCTTATTTTTGTATTTATTGTAATTGGTCCCTGATCGTGTTGTTCCCTCTATAAATAAGACATTGTAACTCCCTTTACCTCATCTGAACAGCTCAGCCCGTTCTGATCAATTCTTTTGTATACGCTGAAGAAGGCAGCGTGGCTGCCGAAATGCGCATACGTCTAAATAAAAAACTTATGTGGATCAGTGGTTTCCTGTCGTCATTGTTGGGTTAAGTATCAACAGAAAGATAAAAGTCAATCTCAGCTAATAATAACAAAAAAGACCAATTTTCTCCATTGGGTCGCGCGGCCACCAATTTTTATAATATTTCACATACGCTGCTATAATTTTATTGAAGAAAAATAGGAAAGAAAATTCCACAGCCTGGTTTCGAATTAGGAACCTTCGGTTCATGCCGTCTACGCGCTAACCAGTTGCGCTACTGCGGACATGAAAGCATTAAGGCGGGTTTTCAAAGACGCGTTGTCTGCGTGTACGTACGTATGCGTTTGGAGGTTCACCAATCAGATCTCGTGCTTGAGCGATCCGTTGATATGCGACGAGATCTGATTGGTTGTCTTCCAAACGCATACGTACGTACACGCAGACAACGCGTCTTTGAAAACCCGCCTTTACGCTATTTACATGTCCTTTGGGCTTGGTTACAGCAGTTACCAAGTCCGCAGGCTGGGACTATGTTTCCTAAGGCGTAATATTCATTAAAGAATAGCTCAAGATGGGTCCATGAGAGTTTAATCATACGCCTTTGGACTTATAAATAGCGTAATGCTTCCTTGTCCGCAGTGGCGCAATTGGTTAGCACGGAGGCGGCATGAGCCGAAGGTTCCTGGTTCAAAGCCAGGCTGTGGAATTTTCTTTTCTATTTTTCTTCAATAATTTAATATTTTATCTGGATTCTCAAAATATCAAAAGTGTATAAAGAAATGCAAAAAAACTCTTGTGTTCGACAGTAAATACGTAGAATAAAGAAAAAATCTTAAAAAACTGGCGAAATCAGCTATTTTTGGTGGTATAAATAACTCAATAGAGAGAATAGACTTACCTTAAAAGCTCTGTGGATAGTTGAATACATAAGAGATGAAGAAAGGAAACTCCACTTGTCCACAAACATAAATTTAATACACCATAAATATATACATTTCGGTCACTAAGTGACTTTCTTCATCTCTTATGCTTTCTTCATCTCTTATGTATTTTTGGTGGATCGGCACTGTTGATAAAGATTTCATTATTTTGATTGATCAACCGTAAGAGCTCCAGAAATTGTACAAAATAGATGAAAAGCTCCTATAATCAGTTTCGCCACCAACAATCCATTTTTTTCTACGCAACAACCTTTTACCAAATGAGATTTCAAAGGAATTGACAATTTTATAGAGATAACACCAACATTACTGATAAAGGTCCTCCTACTTTAAATTCATTATTTATTAGCGCTAATATGCACCAATAATATTAGCAATTTCGTTAATGTTTTCTAAAATATGCTTCAGTTTTCAAACCTGCTTTCGGTCTATTTTAAATTTTAAAATTATTATACTCATTTATATAAATCAAACTTTAGGTCTATTATTATATTTTGGAATAGGCACTTGATTATAAATGTACTTCTGTATTTAGTTTTAAAATATTACATAAAATAACATCCGTTTCAATAATCTCAAAAGATTGAATTATGACTAGGATACAAAACTCAAGGTCAACCACATTTAAAAATAATATATGAATTCCGAAATCAATTTATTGTCTAAATCTATAGATGATTTATACGTCAATATATCACATCAGCACTATTGTAAACAATTTTAAGTGGTCAATAAATCATACATGATCTGTAATTTGCTCATCAAAGAAAGACTCCAATCCATTTGTTAATATAGCAATAGATGCAACCATCTATTTGCTGCAGTTGATAAACAGATGATTTACACCTTTACTATAGATAATTGATTAATGTTGGTCAACTTAAATATCTCTTGGTTTATTATAATACAACACCAATCTCGTCCATTATATCTGTAAAAGGCACATTACGCACTTTCTGCCACAACTCTTCTTATTAAGTTCCATTTACTAATTAAAACTGTGGCTTATTCGCAATCAAATTAAAATCAACCACGCCGAGTTTAATAAGATAAAAGCTTTTATGAGTCAACAAAATGTTTCAGGTTGCATTAGTTCACGGATAAAAGCTTAATTTCCTCGCATTTTAAATTGACGGAAGCCCTGTTGCATAAATAAACCACAGGGTCTGAAACTTGCACATCATCTTCTACTGGAAACTTTCGTATATACCAGAACTAATATTATCAAATATGAAAAATTTATATAAATGAGTGCTTTAATAAACTTACAATGCCAGCCATTTCTATAAGGCATAATAAGAAAATATAGAAAAGTAAGTTTAGAGTTGTCTGGACACGAAATCATAAAGTTTTAAGCCTTCAATCCGTCATAGTCTCCAGTAGACAAGAAGGTTTCCTGAGAAATTAATAGGTGAGGAAAGAATGATACATGGAGCGCGAGAATGCTCTTTGTCTAAGAGCTTTTCTCCACTCGAAACTCCAGACACAACTTACACCAGAGATTATTGCGGACAAATATAGAACCCGGGCACTTTTAATCATTTCAAGATAGTACAAAAAAAGGCGAGAAAGCTAAGGACTGGGAGAAAGGCTAAATGTAAAGAGATTGAATGAAAAGCAATTATTTTTCCTGATAAATGACTGGTATCTAGTTTTAAGGAAGAGTTATTTTTAACAAGAAGCTAAGTTCCAGGTTGTTATAAATCCCCGGTAGACTTCGCCTTTGCTTTTACAGCTTCAGATTTTCGTTAAAGTGGCTTTAAAAATGAATAGCCATTTTTAACTTAAGATAGGAAACGCTAAATATCCTCTTAGTAAATATATGATATTTTTAAAACTTCAGTTCCTTACACGATATCATTCCAGAAGGAGAATGCTTTAAAGTTTTCAAGTACGAGTGCATTTCAATTCCACAATAAGGAAACAGACTGGATTTTTATGCAAGCTTATGTTTATAGCTTTACCAACGAAGGTAGCCAAGCGCATGAAACTTACTGTTAAAGACAGATTGAAATTCTGAAGTAGATCGATATTTAATGTAATGAAATCCAACTTCTCTATATCTTCGAATATGAAATGAAAACTTCCCATATGCATTTTCTTTACTGCGTTTGGCATTGCTTAAAATTTGTTTCTTTAAATATATCCTCTGCGGTTGGTAAACTGCTTTGACATTTCGGTTGGTAAACTTCTTAAATTTCTCCTCAAATGCAGCCAACCTTGCTCTTTCAGACTCTCACATCAGAAGTCTTGCTTTGTCTGTTAATGTCTAATTTATTATTTCATTTTGATTTTAAAATTTAAGCAATAAACTATCGCCAACAAGACTGAATTCATAACGGATGAACACATCGAAAAGATAACTCTTACGAAAAACTTCTTATCAAACTTCATCAAAATCATTATGAAGAATAAAGGTATTAAATAATAATATTTGCAAATATTGGATCAGTAAAAAATAGAAAAAAGTGTGGCTTTTAGTGCGGTGAAATAGAATTCTATCCACTGAACCTAAATTCTGACGAAACAACATTTGATATTTTCATATTCGTTAGGGTTTGTTATATAACAATTAAGACAGGCAGAATTTTCAAATTATTAAGAATTATGCCTACTCTCAATAGAATCTAAGGCAAACCTAACGAGAAAGTACTCTCCTAGGACCTTAAAATTTTCTTCATCATTACCATCTGCAAACACCAGCAGTCCTAGAGGGGGCGTTATTTTATCCTTCTCGTTTAGAGTTGGGAAGACGTTGTTATGTTCCTGAAATGCACATGGCAACTTGCAAAGAGGAGAACAGCCATTGGACCTGGTTCAAGCTCATTAAGCCCGTCGGTATTAATGTCCTCCTTCCCCCGCAAACCACAGCACATGAAACACCAACGTAGGGGGACGTGGGAAAAGTGTCCGCAACAGTCTTAACATTTGCAAAGGAAAAATGCGACGGCACTGCTTCTCCTACAAGGAACCAGAACACGAGTGGCTGACAGTTGTTGCCGGCGTCGTGTAATTATTGTAACACGAATACAAAATTACATCGGCCTTGTACTTGGAGCAATTCACGTCTGAATTATGCATGCAGCCACTCTAAAAACCCATCGACATTTTCTTTCCCTCTTCTCCTCATTTTCTTCCTCCCTACTCTAAGCCTCCATATTTTATCTTTTTGTTCTACACTTGCTTTGTTCTCCTTACTCTCTTTTATTACTAGTTTTCCTTCAATGCTTTCTTCCAGTTTGCCTTATTTTCTTAGCGCTTTAACTCTTACATTGTGTGCATCATTGTTGAATTTTAAAACGTAATTATACATCTCCAAGCAAATGGAGAGCACGGTGCCTTAAGTGAATAAAAGAAAGATCCTCTTCATTTCTTTTCTTTCTCTCTCTCTCTCTCTCTCTCTCTCTCTCTCTCTCTCTCTCTCTCTTTTTCAAATTCACTCACTCCTTGTCTCGTCAATACTTTCGAAACTCCTGTTTGCTTATATTGCGATGCCGAAAACCGATGCAACTTAAAGGAAATCGATTCCCTGCCAGCCCTCATTAACTTCGATCTAATTTAACGAGAAATTCATTTACATTCACGAAACAGATCCTAAGCGTTTGGCTAGGGTAAGAGGAACTCAAAAGTGTTTTTTTTCTCCTTTCCTACAAGCATAATTTTATTTAAATTTCTTTGGCTGGGTTTCTGAATTGAAATTATTTTTTTAGGAATGCTTCAACACGAAACTTTAAAACAAAAAAAATTGGAAAAGTGGTGTTCTTTTCCCTACCTCTTTTCCCCTGAGAGTGTATTCTGTTCTCCAAATCGTTTCTATTTAACGAGTCCAATTTAAATAACCCGTTCATATTTATTGAAGAAGCAAATGAAAAAAGGACCAAATTCTAACCACATCAACATAAACTCAACGCTAAAATTCGATTTCATTTCCTAAGTGTAATCAAACAAAAGTGAAGTTTATTTACAGAAGAGTTTCCCCACTTTCTTTTCTTCATTTGCAAAATTACACAGAGGATCAAAAAGAAAATCTTCTCTCACAAACAAAAAAGAAGAGGAGCAGCAAAAACTCTTAGATATTCCAGAGAGGAAAGAGAGAGAGAGAAAAGAAATGGCATCAAAGCACATTACAGTAAGGGATTTTTCTCTTTTCGTCTTCTTAAGGTGAAAACTAAAGAACAAACAAAGGAGGTAGGTTGGCGAAAGGAGTGAGCAAAAGAGAAAAGGGGGTTGGTTGGAAAGGGGTAAAGAAAGGAGTCCCATCGCAGTAATTAAAGCTGAGGAGACGACCCGCATCAATGTGATGATGTAGTTCAGAGACTTTCTCTGTTAATTGGATCGAACCAGTTCGCCCCATCGCCACGCAAAAGCGAACGTTTCATGAACGAAGAGAGAAGTCCCTTCGGCCCCTCCCCCCCCCTGTAAAAACAAACTAATGAATGGGAAGAAGCAGAAGAAGAAAAAGAGAGAGAGAAAGCAAGGTTTGCTCCTCCGAATAAGAATAAGATGGAGGATGGAGATTAAGGAGGAGGAGAAGATCACTCACCACTGGTGGTCCTTATGCGAGGGAATATTAATCGCAAATTAATTGAACCTATAATCATTTCTCTCTTCCAATGGGTAAATTAACGATTTTCGCTCAATATTAAACGAATTCATAATTTGGAGATGATGATTGAAATTTCCTTTTCGGATGAGAATGAAAACGTCTAGGATAATTAGAAAAATTCTACGATTTCTTAAAGAAGACGACACCCATATCACAATCACTTCTTCTGTAACATGATTTGTCTACATAAAAAGAGATTTAAATTTTTTCTTCCCCATGTTTAATATAAGTGTGGCTATATATGAAATCTCACAATAAAGAACAATAATAAAAGTGTGAAGAAAATTGCCTAATTTTTTCACACTATCAAATAACTCAACTGTATAGTACAATCTGTACAATCAATTTTAAATCAACTTTCCGACAAGGGACTAGAGAGCTGAAACTTGATACACATACTCAGTACCGATGACAATTCATGTTAAAGGAAAGCTTTTTCAAATAGATTAACTGGAACGCGTTCTAAGAGCCCAAATTCATTTCAGTTGTCCATAGACAAGTCAGCAACCTCGGTTCCAGGGGCTTGCAGACTTGAGGAATATTCCGACTTGTAGAATGCCGATTTGGGGAGGGACTACTCTTATACGAATTGCTTAATTGCTACACCAAACAGTTATTTTTATCGAGGGATGATCATTGATGATGAGCAAATACGTTCTTCATTGTTGCACTTTTAAGCATTGTTGTCGCCGGCTTGAAGCGCGTGATACAATCGCGTCTGCAGCCGACGAAAACTACAGGGGACGGTACTGAAAAGTCATCTGATCATTATATAGTCTGAGCAACAATTTTTATTTGAAATCTTTACTAAAAGAGGTATAAAGCATAATGAAAGGGTGATGTAAAAAATCCTAAATATTATACATTTGATTCTGCTGTGGTTTAATACAAATTCAAATTAATATTAATACAATTCAACTGTCTCCACTCTTCAATACAGGGTTAGTATAAATTGTGTTCCCCATTTGAAACAAAGATGCATAAAATGGAGAGGGAAACAATATATGTATATACTCGTTCAAAAATTTTTCAATGCATTACAGGGGTTCGGCATATATCCAACCTATAGTCCAATTCCTGCCAGAGAGGTTGAAGCATGTCATTCGATTGATGCAATGTTTACAATAATGTACAGCATGGTCTATGGTCATGTTGCATGTAGATTCTACATTTAAGAATCCCCCTCAGGAAAAAATATTATAGGGCCTAATGTCTAGGGAACGTGGAGGCCAACGAAGAAGTTCACTTTCATTAGTTATACAGGGTATCGAAAAACGTTTACAAACTCTAAGGGTGGGTTCCTGACACTTAAACAAGAAATATAGTCCTTATAAACATATGTCCAAAAATATTTATTTTTGAGGTATTAATAAAGGTACAATCTATCAACGGAAGTTTGAAACCAACCAGGTGGGGCTGCGTTTCCGTGGGGACTTTGTTTACATTTGTCATTTGTGTACATTTGTGCTTAGTCTGTTTTCAACTTTTCAGATGAAAGGTGTTCCGTTTAAACATAGAAGAACATCTGTTTCCTGAGCAGTCAAAAATGATTTTTATACACCGGCTGATATCTATCATGGTACAATGATGGGTAGGAGTGGAGCAGTTCCATGGCTTGCACGTTCCTCTGACCTGAATGCTTTGGATTTTTATCTGTGAAGACAATTGGTTTCTGCAGCCGACATTCGTAATGCAGAGATGCTTCATCAATGTGTCAGGGAAGTCTACGAAACCATTCGGCACCCTCTGGGAGCATTTGAACATTCAATGATCCGAAACATGCTTGCATGTGCAGAAGCACGCGGAAGACATTTTGGACATTTGTTATGAGTTTCTGAGGTGAGGTATAACGTAAACTTTCATTAATACCTCAAAATTTAAGGATTTCTGGACACATGTTTATATGGACTATGTTTCTTGTTTTGATGTGAGGAACCCGCCCTCAAAGTGTGTAAAAGTATTTTTGATACACTCTGCATAACTAGAACGGCTTTTGTTTAGTACTCTGTAATTCAGCTCACTTCTGACTGCAGCAAATTCATACTCTTTTGGTATGAATTCTGTGAATTTGGTGTACAGAGAACTCTCCGTTTCTTAACATTTTCCTGTAGCGGCCACCAGTGCCCTTTTCTGAACGGAAACTGAAAGTTCAATAACATGACACAGGTGATGCTCGTTTCTCATCTACCATGTATTGAAAAATCATTAATTTACGTTTTCTTAAATCCATCGGACAAATCCGTGAATCTTTCAAGACCTCGACAGCCTCGCCAATTCTAAGAATATCTGTGAGCTAAATATTTAACTCTGCGATTTCGTTCGTTTTAGTCTCACTTTCATTCATTTTGTTCTTTAACGTTACCATAGATTACCATTTATGAAACGAAACTTTCTTTTTACCTTTAATATTTCCTAGTCCTGAATTCATTCAAGAAATAAAAAGAATGAGCGAACGAGAAATAATACATACACTATGGTCCAAGAAACATAGCGCAGTTTCCTAATTTTCTCTCAAATGAAAAACGTAAAATAATGGCAAGAAAAAAAAAAACAGTATTCAAACATTTCTTCGGAAACTTAGCTGCATATAATTATTTTATGCGTGCACCAACTTCTGAAAATTTCGTCTTAAAAATTGGAATGAACATCTTGAGAAAGATCTTGTAGCGAGAGATTACGAGCCGGCAACAAAATTAATTTAGCAATTAATGAAGCATCTGATAAAACTTGGGTAGGAACAAAATCTTTACTTAATGATCGCTGTGAAATAAATTAGATAAGTTACCGCAGAACCCAACGTTTTCTTAAAAAATTCTAACTGAAGAAGGGAGGGAAAAGGAAGAACTTAACTTTGTTATTAATTAATAATGCCTATGGTATTTTAATAAGGTAAGCATTACAAACGCTTAATAAGTAATAGACGAAATGCGAATTGTGAATTAATTAAATACTTCGAGGCTGACATAAATTTGAGAGATAAATTAAGACAAAATAAAAATTGGGAGGAAAATAAACGTAAATTAATTCAATAAATAATATTTGTACTAAAAGAAGCAAGTAAAAGGACCGCCAGCATTTCTTTGCAGTGTTAAGCTTTATATGCGAGTTTAATGTCCTTTTTTTTTTTTGCTTGGATGGACAAAAAAAGTTGATCTTAACAAATACAATAATGAACAAAAGTTCTATACATGCACGTAATTAAATAAATTTTAATTTATATAATTAATTTTAATTCGAATTAATAGAGTATTCAAATTAATTTACTAATATCTCAAAATACTGGTTTGTTACTTTTTAAATTCTAACTTTAAATTTTTTTTATATTTGTTAATGACCAGAATTATTTCATTACGAGTATTTCTCCCGTGAAAGAATCACGGATCCAAAAGAAAATTTAATTCGATGCACTAAATTTGAGCGGTACTCAATATCGTGTGAATATGTACAGAATACTAATGCTATGATGGCTCCCAAATTAATGCCATCTGTCGCTGCTTAAAGTAAATTCACGCTAATTTTTAGCGGTTACCATAAAGGAGAGGTGTGGCAGGTGTTACCCTACTAGATAGAGTGTACAGCAGCACAATAAGGGAATCTTTAGGTGTTGAGCCGCTACTTCTCCGCATTGAGAGATCTCAGTTGCGCTGGTATGGCCACGTGATACGGATGCCGCAAACTAGTCTTCCTCGGCAGTTGTTATTTTCCAAGCCGGTGGGTAAGAGACCAAGGGGTCGGCCTAGAACCAGGTGGCTAGACTACATGGAGAATCTGGGTTCGAGTCGCTTGGATATTACCAGGGAGGACATGCGCCTGATGGCGGAAGATCGCGATCGCTGGAGATCCTCCATAGGGCTGCTGCCCCCGCGACCCTAACGGATAAGCGGGTTTGAAAAGTAAGTAAGTAAGTAAGTACCGTAAATATTCTACTATAACGCGACTTCTTGTATAACGCGACTCCACTTTTTCGGCCCAAAAAATCGGCAAAAATCCTATCCTCTTGTATAACGCGATCCCCATTTTTGACTCCTCGCGAGAAATAAAATGTACGAACTTATACAGAAAAAAAATCGATGTTGTTAGATGTTGGCGATGAGTAATTCGAATAAAAAGTGAATTAATACATTGTATAATGAACTGGACATTATATGCAATGTAATTAATGTATAATACACGGCAAATTCGTCTGAATGTCATCAGCACAGGTAGCGACTTCGACAAAAGCAACTGCCTCAACTTCGAGGCAGTCTGGAAGTTTATAGCCCTACATTGATAGGGAAAGCTTTCTCACTCGCACATCGACAAAAAAACACAACAGTACATCAATTTTTTTAATAAAAAGACAAGTAATCTTTATTCAGTTTAATATTTTCACTACATAAGCTTTCTTGTAGGCTTTGGTTCGAGGCAGTTTTGAAGTAGGCCTAAGTAGA